>CM042425.1:37933991-38191491 GCA_023631565.1 Gymnocephalus cernua | reverse complement strand
ATTGTGCTATTTCAAGCAGGATTGTGCTATTTCCTCTTCTAAAAGTTACAATCTTGCTTTAAAGGGCAAATTATTAACCATTAAGCTTGACGAACATTCAGTCATTCAGTATATCATATCATATATCTGTGGCCTCTTCTTTCTTTCCCTGTGGCTTGCATGACAAATCCAGTTCACCTCTTGTTCTCTTGACACACTACACTAACAAGACTAGTTTAAGTCTGGTAGCTCTATTTAAATGTTTAAATGCTTTAACCACCTAAATCCTTAATTGTTTTAACTAGTAAGCGGTAGTTGGCACCAGGAAGGGAAATAAAGGTTAATATACTGAATGGTTCATAATGTTATCAGACAGTAGCCTTGCAGAATGCCATCTCTGGTCAGGTGGCACTGTTAATCAGCAGGACCATAATCCGATACCCAATACGAGGACTCAGTTGCAAGAAAAGTTATGTTTCCAATTCAATCTGGTTAAATCACTATACTTGTTAGGTAAGATAATGTTTTTAATGACATGGCTGATATAAAAAAAACGAAAAGTCATTTTCTAGATTCTGTGGCCTAGACTCACTTCAACTTCTGAAAAACCCTGCACCCCCTCCAAATCACAAAGTAGGCTAATGCTTAGAGCCTTTATCCTCTTTTATGTATCCACTAGCCTTCCTTTGTTCCCCTACAGTACTATAATCTTAAAGCATGGCACAATAACCAACAGAAACAATTAATTGTAGATGTGAAAAAGACACTTAACCTAAAATAAAAATTTGCTAAGTATTTTGAAAGTCATCACAAAGTGTGGTCGTTTTTCTCAAAGAATCAAGACGCAAAAATGGTATTTTCCAATCATAGCCTTCCAATATAACTTCCTTGAGTAATCTGTAGGGATTGCAAAAAGATTAATGAATGGCACAGTGTCCATGCATTCATGAATAAAAAAACAATATTGAGTGTTGTCTTTTCTGTGTTCAAATCACCCAAATCAGTCAAATCAGTTGTAAGTACTAGGCTATAAGCTCATATCATAAAATGTTTATCGAATAAAAGATGATGAATTCATGATGGGCATTTGTTGAGATATGTCACAGAGCCAACTCCATGTCAGCCTGGCAGCTCAGCAGGGGATAATGGTATTTAGATGTCCTGTAAGCACACGGATCCTCTCAGTCAGCAACATTAATGGGGCCATGAGGCATCCTGCTCATGTCCCTTATGCTTAGGTACAGTAAAGGGGGGTATTAGACAACAGTAATTCTGGCTGATCTGAGTGCTCTGTCTGCTGTGTAGTCTGGGGGATCACCATGGGGAGCACCAGCAAGGGGGCCAACTTGTGGAACAGGAGACAGAGTCTCTTCCCCAACTACAAAGTTGCGGATTCAGACTTAAATCGAAGACCCTCGGAGATTGCCTATCCGCTGGCCAAGAAAAGCTGCATGAAGACATGGAACTCCATGCAGGACCTGGGCAGGGATATCTACGACGTTTATGCCGAGTACGAAGAAGAACAGGATGACAAAGCTATATATTGCTCTTCCAAGCATGTTTCACTCTCCAAGAAGAACTACATGATCAACATCAATGTAGGGGGTAAGCCCTACCAGATAGCCTACAACACAGCTGCCAAGTATCCAAAGACCAGAATAGGACGACTGGCCACTTACACGGACCACAACATGAAGCTGGACTTGTGCGATGACTACATTGTGGCCACCAGTGAGTACTTCTTTGACAGGGATCCAGATGTCTTCCACAGCATTTTCAACTTCTACAGGACCGGTGTGCTGTGGATCAAGGACGAGTTGTGTCCCCGCAACTTCCTGGAGGAGATCAACTACTGGGGCGTGAGGATCAAGAACACGCACCGCTGTTGTCGCATCTCCTTCGAGGAGCGGCAGGACGAGCTGAACGATCAGCTGAAGATTCAGAGGGAGCTGGAGGCAGAGGTGGAGATCGAGGAGAATGAGGAGCTCTTCCATGACATGTTCTTGGGCCAGAAGCGCAGAGCTATCTGGAACTTGATGGAGAAGCCATTTTCGTCCATCAAGGCCAAGCTGATGGCGTTGGCCTCCAGCCTGTTTGTCCTGATCTCCCTGGTGGCCATGACTCTCAACACGGTGGAGGAGATGCAATACAGAACTCCCACAGGTCAGCTCAGCGGGAAGACATACTGGGAACACGTGGAATCCATGTGCATCACCTTCTTCACGATGGAGTTCCTGCTCCGTCTGGTGTCCACTCCTGACCTCAAATCCTTTAGCAGGAGTGTGCTCAACGTGGTGGACCTGATCGCCATCCTGCCTCAGCATGTGCAGGCCATCTTGGAGTTCTTTGACAATGAGGAGAATTACATGAAACACGAGGCTGACATGCAGGCAATGGGGCAGGTGGGAAAGGTGGGCCAGGTGTTGCGAATCATGAGACTAATGCGAATCTTTCGGATCTTGAAACTGGCGCGACACTCCACAGGTCTGCGGGCCTTCGGCTTCACTTTGCGTCAGTGCTACCAGCAAGTGGGCTGCCTCTTCCTTTTCATCGCCATGGGCATCTTCAGCTTCTCGGCCATGGTTTACACTGTAGAGCACGACATGCCGCAGACAAACTTCACCAGCATTCCTCATGCATGGTGGTGGGCAGCTGTAAGTATATCTTTGTCAAATGTAGTGTAAACAACCAGCAGGACAAGACTCTGAAGTAAGAACATAGAGGAAAGTTAGTAGAGTAGAAGAAATATGGAAAGCACAAAGCCTTAATATTATAAGTTAAATTAACTTAAGTAACAATGTAACCTATTTATTTATAAGTAAAATGTAGTGCCCTGTCCTCTAATGACTTTAATGCTGACAAAGTCCCTGAGGTGTAATGTTATTAGATTACACTCCAGCACTACCTGGCTTACAAAAAACAATGAGGTCAGCTCTACTGCAGGGTGTGTCACCTCAAGCTTTGGTATGTGTGACATAAGTGGTCGATGGTAACATTCAAACTACCGATTGTATATTTCTACAGTACTGATGTATTAATGGCACCTGGTCAGTTTTATAAGGTGGAATAACCTGGTTAATGTCCTGAGTTAACGCAAACCTTTGATTCACTGCCTGTGAATAAACCCGTCAACATATCCGTCCCCTCCCTCTTTGACCGAGTGGTAGAATCTTACTTCTGATTCAGGCGGAAGGAAGAGGATTATTATCCTCTGAAGTATAGTAGTGGGTATAGTGAAGGGAACTGTGAGCACTGCTCACTGCTACAGATTCTTGTTGTATTCATATAAACAGAAGCTGAAGAAGTGCGTGCCATCTTTGAGTCATGGGCGAACCTATAGGTCATTTTTGCTGACATCTGTTAGCAGGAAACTATGAATGAATTCTCACTAAAAGTAAGTTAACCCCTTTGAACAGATTTGTACAACACAGTCAGACTTTGTGGCAATCAGCAGAAAGAGAAAGAGAGACTTCCACTACCACTTTTCCTAAAGAATATGGCGCGAAAGCTACACTGATGACTGGCTACATACTGTTGTTATAAGGGAGAGAAATGTTGATGTGTCTCAAATTTTACCGGGCAAATCTAATGGAATTTTAGGGACAGTCATGAAAATATGCAGAAAAAGTATTTGCTTCTCCTGATGTGAAACTTTGTTGGTAATTATAAAGTTCAGCAATTGAATATTTTTGGAAGTGTGGATCCTAGTAAATGCAATGTAATTATTTGAGTATAAAATTAACCATCAGCAAACTACAGCTAATTTTGCTTGTAAAAATGGTCATTTTTATTTTCATCACTTTGGACTATTTCAACAATTCACAAAAATAAGGGGGAGATATGGATAGACTGACATTTTGTTATCCCAATTGGCAGCAAGTGAATCAAATATCATGTAACACAATCAGCTACATTTCCTGGGTCTTTCATAGTCTGCACACTCTTAAATCAGAGCAGCTCCAAATTTAGGACTGGTTAATAATCACACAGTGTTGCAGTCTGTTCTGTTAATTGTTTCAGTTTTAACGTTGCATACTTATTCTTGTTATACTTACCCGTGTCACTGGATTAAGAATAGATTATTGGGAATGTCCTGGCTCCCAGTTTTAATCCGATCCTACTGCCTACTTTATGTCTAACAAAGGCAAAATGCAGTGCTTTTATAAAGGTGCAAAATGCCCCAATTGGCCACATGGATGACCACAGGTCTACTAAACAGGACACTGACTGAACCTGCTGGTAAGGTTTGTGAGTCATGTTTCTCCATCACCACTGACCCCTCTCACTCCCCCGCAGGTCAGCATTTCTACTGTGGGCTACGGAGACATCTACCCAGAGACCATACTGGGTCGTCTCTTCGCTTTCATCTGCATCTCTTTTGGAATCATCCTCAACGGTCTGCCCATATCCATCCTCTTCAACAAGTTCTCAGACTACTACTCTAAACTCAAGTCCAATCAGTACACAGCCTCCACCAAGAATCGAGGGAAGGTGAGATTTTCCAACAGGACAGTGAAAAGGCTCAACCGCTGCTTTTGTGAAGCACACTAATTTCTTTTCTTTTTTTTAAATTAAGAAATAATATGCTTTTGGCAGCTTTTGTAGTTGGGAAGCCAGTGAGGGATCACATGCTATCTTCAACCTCTCCAAGGGTGAAGATAGAATTATGAGAAGAACAAGCAGGGAGAAAATTAAGCAGTATGTGAAAATATTTGCTTTTTGTATACAGATAACCATATTTTATATATACTACATTTCCGTCAAAAAAGAGAAATACAAAAAATAAAAGTATCCACTAGTTTAGCCTTGCTATTTACATATCATATCTCTATATTATCATATAGAGAAATTACACAAAACAGAGTTCCTTTCAGTGGTAAACTCTACCTGTCCATCATTACAAATTAAATCTATGTGTATAACCATTCTTCAAACCCACAACAGAATATTTCAATTTAGAAATATACATGTATATATGAGAAAACATGTATACAATGATGCAAAACACATCTACAATATACATTTGATGTAATTATACAGCTGCAAAAATGTGAATATTTCTCTATAGATCACATGGCAGTGAAGTTGGAACAAGCATGTAAGGAATATGCTTACATTTGATATTGTTACCCAATGTGGGAAGATGTTGCTACTTCAAATCATCATGTTTTACAAGCAGTCCTCTTTAATCAGATTCCCACAGTGAAAATGTGTAATATTGTCAACAGTTTGGGTGATGAGGTCAAACTTGTGGTTTGTCTGGGCACTGGGGAATGAATGACAAGCTTTTACTATCACCATAGCAGCTCTCAGGGCATTGGTTTGTTTATCTACATATAACTCTATGCCTAACTGATTTTGAAACATGTCCTGTTCAGATAGGCTACATTTTAACCAGTACGATAGATCTGAGCAAAAAATATTAGTTTCTTTATAATTGCAGCTGCAATGTTTTAAATCTGTGCGCTCACACAGGAGATCTGCAGGGGCTTGCAAAGTGTACTTAACCTTCAATTACTGGTACTTCTTTACATGTGTTTGCAATGTTTAATAGCCTACGAAGTATGCACTATGATTGACTTGCAATGCATGCAACTATGTCACGCGATGCAGTCTGATACTCTGTTATTAATAAACACTCATGAAACTATTCTCATTTGGCGTTATTCCATTACATCAGAATCAGAATCAGATTTATTGGCCAAGTATACTTACATACACAAGGTATATGTAAGGAGATAACATAGGCACAGGCTAATTATTGCTAACTAAAATGCTAGCTTACATTAGTAGGTCTAATTAAGGGACTGTTCGTTTTTTCTTTAAGGTTTACTCACTATAAGTAAAAAATTAACTGTTTTTTTTTGACAGTCAGTGTGTTCAATGAGTTTACAACACCTCAGCGGTTCTTCAGAGCTCATTAAAAACTGTAAAAACTGATACCGGAAAACGGTTCTTGAGTGACAAATGTGTGCATGTTTTTGGAAAATTAAATCTGACCAGTCAGGATAAACAATGTACTGTATGTACTAATTCTCTTGTGTTTTAAAGCCTGGATATTTTTGGCCTATAAAATCATTTTATTTCATCATACACTGCTGTAATCTGGTAGTCGTGGCATCATGATACCGACGCGGATCCCACCATGGCAGCTGCCTTTAGGTGCTCTGGGTAGGTTTGTGTTAGTTATGTGAAACCGGTGTATGCAAACGCGGGGTGCTGTCCACCCAATGCGGATAATGGGTACATATGGGCATGATACATGCCGGGAACTGAAGCGAGACCTGGATGCGGGAGATTTAGGACACCCGGTTTGTGGATTATTCCTTGAAATTGTGCGGCCCGTGGAGACGGGGCAGGATTTAACGGGCTGCCTGTTGGGCTGTCGCTGCTCAGACCAGGGGACGGGTCTCGGCTCACACGGTTGGTCTCATCATCAAGCAGGGCGTCAATTCTAAAGTTTTTCGATTTCTCCATGACGGCTTCCCTGGTGATAGCTGAGCGTTACTGCGTAGCCTCCACTGCCTCCAACTGAGCTTGATGACGTCAATAGATTGTCAGTAGATTGTGACGTGAGCAGCCAGTCTGAACGTTGTAAGTCTTCTGGTAGCTGTGCCAAGAGAAATCTCAATCATTCCCAATCTATCAGAGACGGAGAGCGTAGGTATATGTAAGGAGATAACATAGGTACAGGCTAATTATTGCTAACTAAAATACTAGTTAACATTAGCTTCTCTCCTGTACTATACGGTAATTCCTAATTATAATTGTAATTATAATTATAATTACAATTATAATTGTATTATAATTGTAATTATCCGGTAATTTTATATACTGTCTATGGGTAATTTCTCTACTATGCGACAATAAGTCGCGTGGTTATGACACAATCGTTAGCCTATTTCTACAAAAACGTCTGCTACGGAGCCATAACGTGAGATACAAGGTAATGGAGCCTTTTATACATTGTTGTGTATCTTTAGAAATAAACAATGTTCAAATAAAGTCTTTAAACCCTTCAGATGTAAAGTTATTGGCTGTCAAAGTGAATGGCAGTCAATGGAATGTTCAACGGTAAGTTTAGAGGGTCAAACACAAAATACGAAATTTCACTTTATGAGGTTTTTTAACATTAATATGAGTTCCCCCAGCCTGCCTATGGTCCCCAATTGGCTTGAAATGGTGATAGGTGTAAACCGAGCCCTGGGTATCCTGCTCTTCCTTTGAGAAAAAGTAAGCTCAGATGAGCCGTTCTGGAATCTTGCTTGTTATGAGATCATAACAAGCAAGGTTACCTCCCCTCTCTCTGCTTTGCCCGCCCAGAGAATTTGGCCAACCCATGAGAGAGAGACATCATGGCTTTCAAACAAGCATGGCAGTTGGTCGAAACAACTGCCATGCTTGTTAAACAACAATCAACAAGAGGTGTTCAAAAGGATAAAAAACACAATAAAGGACAAGGGCTTGTTTCCATTGTGGTCCTTAAGATGGAAGGGGAGTAACAACACATGGACTAAAACATTGAGGACAAAGGGGGAAAAGGCGTCAATCAAAACAAGTAAAACACATAAAAACACAATAGAAAAAACAAACAAAAAAAACTAAATAAATACCAAAAAACAAAGGCTAAGTTCCCAGACAGACAAGCAGACACACAAACAGACAGTACAATATTCCCGCTCGCCTCACACATGAGGCAGTACCCATATCAGACATGGGGTTAGTTAGTTAGTTAGACTCGAGTCGCAAATTTTAGGACTTGAGACTTGCTTGATAAACATTCATAAGAGACTCGACTTGACTTTGACTTGATATTCATGACTTGAGACTTGACTTAAACTTGAGTCAAATGACTTGAAATGACTTGACTTTCTGTTTAATAAATATATATTTTTTCTTCTCTGATATTGAGGAGGAGTTCCGATTTTAGTGCTGTTGTATGCGCGGGAACCCGTTGATATGATGACGCAGACCTGCAGTAAACGAGACTGGCTACGGCTGTTACTTAACGTCATGGATTCATCTGCACCGAAAATAATAAAGTTTGGCTATACGGATTACACATCTGACCGGGGTAAAGAAGAAACGAACGGCAGTTTAAGGTGTCCGATGTCAACCACGTTGAATTTCATCAGACGTTTCAAATTGGGAAAGATTCAGGTTCCAGTCCCCATATTCAGCTGAGCCACTATTTGGACGCTTGTGATGAACAGAACTCCCTTCAGTTTTGGGCCAAAGAATATTATTTGACTTAGAAACCATTATACTTGAATTGTTTGAATGCATTTCATGATTTGATATCATGTTTGAGGCATATTAAACAAATATGTATGTTGATTTTTTGTTGGCCTAATATCAGTTTTAGGCTGTGCTTTTTTAAATCTTTATACATTTAAACTGTTTAGATATATGTGGCTTGGACGCAATGTCTTTTGAATATTGAGTAGGAAAAAATGCTAATAAAACTCCAGCAGTTCATAACCACTGTCTTTAGTTTAAAAATGGAAACTTTTGTATGACTTGACTTGTGACTTGCTTGACCAAAGCTATGACCTGACTTGCTTGATTGTCACACAAAATGACTTAGACTTGCTTGAGACTTGAAGGTTAAGACTTGAGACTTGCTTGTGACTTGCCCATGTGTGACTTACTCCCATCTCTGACCCATATACCCAAATCTGCAATGGAAAAAGGAGGACGGGGCACCGCGGCTGAGCCGAGCCGAGCCGAGCAGAGCTGGTACTAGCAGTGGGTAAGAGCTAATTGACAAAATACTACATCTTCATATACCTGTTCATCTGCATGTATCTCTGCTGACCCCTACTGGTTCTCTATGTTCTGGATAACCTTTGCAATTGCAAAGCATTTCTTGGTGCACCATCTTGGTTTACTTAGCTAGGCGTATTACTATTAATGCTATAATAGAGGAAAAACAACATACTATAGCGTTATTCAGCATTTTCCAACTGCTGGTGATTTTAACACAACTCATGCATGGACTGGTGTTTCGCTATTCGTGTCAACTACGTATGAATATAAATATATCCAAGACACATGATCATGTCATACAACTGCTGAATTAGGCTAGCAACTTTTTTAAACCTATTCAAGCACTGCCAACAACACAACAAACCAATGTCCAAAATGATAATAGCTAGCAATCCATACTGTGTGGGACAGCGTCAACAAAAACACTGTGGTAAAGTTATATTGGACATTGGATATTTGACACATTCAAAAAATCTATTATGCGGCTTGCCCTTTTGACCTTTTCATGTCAAACCCTTTTTGCTGAACTCTACTAACTTCCCCACACAATGCACAAAGCTTATTTTTTCAAAAAAATCATCCTTTCATTTTTTAAACATTTTCTTTATGTAAAAAAATGCTATAAATCTATTATGCGGCTTGCCCTTTTGACCTATTCATGTCAAACCACTTTTGCTGAACTCTGGTAACTCCCCTACACAATGCACAAAGCTTCTTTTTTCAAAAAAATCATCCTTTCATTTTTTAGAAGCGTAACGGTAAGGAGGCAAACGTCAGTAAATATTGACAGAATGATGTGACCCGCAAGGTCTGCGTTATGTTGCCATTGCAAAAATCCCATTAACATTGATTGAATAGGATGGCTGAAACTGGTCTTCATTGGCTACAGCGCCCCCTAATGGATGATTTTCGTATAATGTGTGGGCGACCCCAGGACTCATGGCAAACTATGATCTAAAGTTTTGTATTCGTAGCATTTATTTTGGTTGAGATATGTCAAAGTTGGTGTTTTTAATTACTTACAGAAATTTGTTTGTGCGTAATTTGCACAATTTCTGTCTAATATAAAAGTTCTATAAAATCAAAGGATGTGGTTCTTGAAAAAGAAGCTTTGTGTATTTATTTACATACACTTTATATAACAATTTTACATAAAAAAATATTTTAAAAATGAAAGGATGATTTTTTGAAAATAAGAAGCTTTGTGCATTGTGTAGGGGAGTTAGTAGAGGTCAGCAAAAGTGGTTTGACATGAAAAAGTCAAAAGGGCAAGCTGCATAATAGATATTTCAAATGTGTCGAATATCCAATGTCCAATATAAAACCAACTTTACCACGGTAACAAAAATTGATAACGAGATGAATGGCGATCCTCATAACGTAAGATTTGGCAAGGCTGTTATATTACTCTCCATTTAAATAGGCATGCCTAATAAACTGGACACTGAGAGGTATGAAATCTGAGGTGAACAATATAGTCTGTTGTTGAACTTCATCAAGTTTCCCTGTCCAGTGGATCATAAACGTAGCTATATCATGGACGATGTCCGGAACAATAATCTATAAATTGCCACTGAAATGGATAATTTACTCCAGAAGATGGCAGTAGTTCACCAATGAGCATAACAGCTGCAGTAAATCCTCAAAGAAGAAGTATCTTGTCCCACAGTCCTCTCTCTGGTGGTAAAGTGACCTCTGGTTGTTAGCTTGCTGTAAAACTATGGCGCCTCCAGTTGCAGTGTCACCTTTGATTAAGGTTTGTGTTGCTTTAACGTTACATATTGTTAAAAAGGGTTACTCGTGGTTTACTGTAAATGACCTTTTGCCCTCGTATTTAGGTTGCTAACGTTAGCTAGCTCCAAGAGCACGCTAACTTGCTAACTTTTAGCAAGGAAGCATGCTAGCTTATAGCTAACGTTACTACAACTTCTAACGTTAGTGTTATTTGCATTTGTGCGAAATGCATTTGTTCCATGGTATTGTGAAGTGCGATTTGCCGTGACGGAACATCACCCTTGACGTTGCTAGCTAGCTAACGTTAAGACCATAGACTCTCCATTGAAACGACGTAGCGTTAGCTAACTGGTTGTTAAATAGAAATGCCATTGGATGTAATGGACATGAATCTAGTAGAAGGCATTTTATAAACCGTATCGCATCCTTAGGTGTTTTAATTAAGCTGTAACTTAATTTGTCGTCCTCGTTATCGCCCACTGCTGTTCATTTTTGGTGTTGACAGACTCCAACCCGGTGGAAGGACTGTTATCTATTGGAATAATAACAATGACGGTGGATTATGTTTTTGCCGAATTAAAGTGTGGGCTCTAACCACTCTGGAAACTCGTTTAATTTAACTCTGTCAGATGTGTAATTTGTGGCCATGACCAAGGTTTATTCCTCCAGCACCGTAGAGTTAAATGGGCATCACGGAAGCAATGCTACGTAAGGATGTCTAGAACTTCTAAAGCGAAGGCTACTGTG
Source organism: Gymnocephalus cernua (assembly GCA_023631565.1). Taxonomy (NCBI): domain Eukaryota; kingdom Metazoa; phylum Chordata; class Actinopteri; order Perciformes; family Percidae; genus Gymnocephalus; species Gymnocephalus cernua. Next base: position 38,180,262 of record CM042425.1, on the reverse strand, counting down.
TATTCTGTCTGTCATTTCTGTTGGTGTAGAATCTATGAATGACAAGTTTAGTAATACCACTTCAACTGCACCACTGGCATTTAATTTGCATGGTTTTCTACTTCACAGACAGCAAGGTATTCTGCTTTGATTGCTGGCATCATCTATGGCAAAAAAAGATATGGTGAGTTATTCTTATTAGTAATGATGCACTTTACTGGAACAGTGCACTGAGATAAACCCACCGTAATTTATTGAATAGAACAGTAATTTGGACTGGGAGGGTGGAAAAACACTCTAAACATTGTGTTTAAAACCTGATCCTCTTACAAAAAAGCATGCTTCGCATTAACTTGACAAATGAGATTATAAACTCCAGTTACTGGATTAAAGGTCATAAAAGTGCCAAAGATGATAGATCTTCATTTAGTTCCTGCAGCATCTTATTTAAGGAGACTGTGACACTTTAGGCTCATATGTCCGGTCTATACCATATTTGCTTGGTGCATCTTAACAAGATGTGCACTTCAGATAATGTTGCCAAATGTCATTTTAAAATACATAAACTACAAAATTACATAAACCGCTAATTTCCTCAGAAAACCTGAAGCCAATTGCAACTGAGGAGAGGAGGATTGAGGAGGAGGAGAAAAAAGTTCGTGAGGAGCAAGAGCGCATCGCCAAGGCGCTTGCAGAAGGTAGCCTCTACAGCCTTAATCCTGCATGTCAAATATTCAGTCCACAGTTTGCACATGCATACAACTGCATGCTGCACAGTTTCCAGGAAGTGGATTCAATGATAGCAACACCAGTATACAATGTTGGTGCTGCATTGCACAATAAAGTGGGAGATTAAACCATATTTGCTATGTAACATTCTAAATGTACTAATCCCACTTATTTTACTCTCTCCTTACAGCAAGTGAAGATACTATTCTGAAGTAAAGCTGGTGTGCCGTCGGAGGATGTCCATGTGCAATTCCCAACATCTCCTTCCTTTTTCCTGGAGTAACAATGGCAAAGTCGGGTCCCAAGCAGTCAAACACTCCCGTGTTGTGGACCTACTCAATGTTACCTTGTATGATACAACAACTCTCTGGAATGCCAGATACAGTGATTATAAATTAGTTACATTATGTAAAATAAAGCTCTTGGACTCAGCATTGTAGTACTGCAAATGCAGCCGCATAAGTTATAACGTCCTGTTTGTAATGAAATGTCATAAACACAAAAGTACATGATCACTGTAGTCTGTCTTTTTTTTTTTACCTTTAATGTTTACCTTCAGCCACTGTTTAGCACAGGTATGACATGTTATATTAAAATAATTTTGCAATCAAGAATTTCTTTTCATATTAAAATGATGCATGTGTTCTTAGATTATGTTCCATTGCTTTCTATTTACCAACACCTTTTGATGACTGGTTCTCATTTACAATATCTACTTTAATTATTTGTCCTTTAATCATGAATACTTGGGATTAGAAACATTACAGGGCTTTTTTGTTTTGATCTTATTTAAGGCAAAAGTGCACGTTATTTTTTGGGCATTTTTTTAGGCCTTTATTTGTATAGGACAGTTTAGACTTGAAAAGGGAGATAGAAGGGGACTGACATGCAGCAAAGGACCGCAGGTCAGAGTCGAACCCGCAGCGTCGAGGAGTAAACCTCTATATGTGGGCGCCCGCTCTACCAGGTGAGCTAACCAGGCGCTAAAGTGCTTAAGTGTCATAAGAATTTCCAAAGGAAGCGGATTAATTAGTGTCATTTCATTCTCATAGAGAAGTTGTCATATTTTTTCCCCGCCCTGTTTGAGTTCCTAATGTAGCTTTATGAGCCTGTGGAAAATTAGTTGGTTATTACTTGGTTTTCTAAGATGTGCATTTGATTACGGTGAAAAACGGTTGCAGACGTGCCATTTACTGGGGAAATTAACTGTCAGAGTTATAGAGATTGGTGAATGTGGTTCAAGAGCTGACACAATATTGGACATTAATCTTATTTCTTGATTGTAGAACATGTATGGTCTATAAAATGTTAGAAAATAGTGAAAAATACCCATTCAAATATCCTGAAGCCAAAGGTGATGTCATCAAATTGTTTGTTTTGCCCGACAAACAGTCCAAACCCCCATTAGCTTATTACTAAGAAAAAAAAAGCAGCACAATTCTCTCAACAAAAAAGTTGGAACTGAAAAATGTTTGGCATTGTTTGCTTGGAAAATAACTTGGTTGTCAAAATAGTTGCCCATTATCTTACTGTCAATTTAATAATCATCTCATAGTTTTTTTGTTGTTGTTATAATTATGTTCCAAACTTAATACAAATGATTTCCACTGCTGTGTGATTCAATGTAGGTGAAAAATCGGACTTTACAGTTATAGGTAAATAAAACACGACAATCGTGAAATCCAACCATTCCCCCTGTAGTCCCTTCAAGGTCCTGTGTTGCTCACAGTGAAAGCCATGTCTGATGGCTTGTTGCCCAGATGCTATCAACATTCATCTTCCTGAAGACCAACTAACTGTCAGATCCTGTGGAAATGTTCTTGCATCCCTCTCTGACAGTCACCTGCTAATGGTCACGTGACATGCCTTGAGTTCAGACGTGTTGAACCTGAGCTGACCTCCGGTTAAGCAAGTGTGCGTCTAAATGCGTCTAGGATCATTTAAACCTAGCTTTTGTTTTCAGATTAGAGATGCAGAGTTTATACTGTTGGTATTAACACCAAGTAATACTGTTACCAGCAGGTTGATAACAGCCCAGGATGTCAAAGCATAGAGGCCTTACCTAATATACTCAGGACAGGTAATTATTAGATATACAAAAATAAAAAAATACAGCTGGACTTACTGGCAAGTATGCAACAAAACAGATTATGGAATTGAAAACAATTGTAAATAAGAGTAAGAAATTAGAAATAATGTAAAAATATAACAGAAATCTCTCTCTCTCTCTATATATATATTTTTTTTAAGAAACTCACAATTAATTAGAAAAAGTACAAGGGTAAAAGTGGCAAGTCTACAAAATAGGCTTTAAGAATTGATGGTAAACTTTATACTGATGGCATATTGTGAGCAACAACACTAATTAGGTTTGTAAATGGATTTGAAGCAGCAAATTATTTCATGATGTGTTAGTGAGTAAAACACCCCACTCTGGTCTGTGAAGTGGGGTGTTATAACACTTTGGCATCTTTATGCATGTTTGCGGTTGGTGCAAACTTCACATTTTGCCCCGGATTATAGGTGGAAACTCTGGCTGCTTTTATGGACAAGATGACAGCACGTTACTTAACTGAGCAGGTGACAACAGACGGGAACACCTGACATAACGTGACAGGACATTAGTACTCAGTGTGCTATTTTCCAGACTGTTTTATTATGTAAATTGTAAATTATGTAAAATCGTAATTGTGAAAATACTGCTTTTCACATCCTTTATCATTAAACTTTGTGGATCTTATGTTTTAAACCCTAATAAAATGTTTTGTCAACAATAAAACCCTATATATTTGAAGTGCACTTACTATTCAAATAAACAGAACCAAGCATTGTTTGGAAGTCCAAAAGTAATAAAAGTGAGACAGTTTATTTTTGTCACTAATTACCAAAGCCAGTAGAAAAGTAGAAAAAAAACATAAAAACAGAACAGGAAAGACTTTACTGCCCAGTAAGGAATGTTACTGGTTATTTTATAAGAATAGTATCCCAGTATAGACTTGGTAACATTTTATCCGGAGATGGAAAAAAAACCCAGAAAGAAGATGGCTGGTTTCATCATTTTAAGTATGGAAAAACAAATAAAGATTTAAAGTAAAATCTTTTCTTTTATTCTTTTATTCACCCTGTATCACACTATCCCATTACTTTCTCAGCAAATCTTCATATTTGCACTAGCTTGCATTGGAGGGCTTTATGACTTAAATACACTAGTCTGCACATCTAAACACATTGGCCATGGACGTGTGACATGGTGCTCAGGCCACCACTTTGACCTGGGGCTTTTGCGGTTATGTATCCCATTATAGAGCCCTGCAAACAATTACATAAAGCCAACACACTGCTGAATGTGAGGGTTTATCAGCTTACAGCGGGGGATTTTGTTAACTGGATTAGTGGTAGATTTAAACTCTGCATTTAGGTTCAAGAAGTGAAAATAATCAGTGAGCCTGCCTGTGCGTCAGTTATAAAAGGGTTCACACAGCGTCTTCTCATCACAGCTCAGACACAGCAACAGCTCTACACTGATAACTTTGTGTGACCTCATTCTACACTTCAGGTAAGCAGATGCTGCTTTGTGGAGACCAAGTGATCTTTTTACAAACTAAATATGGAGTTTTTCTTTTAGCCAGATACAAGCTGCTCTAAAGTAACATAAAAAAATGGAACTAAAGATCATACTATTATGCCAATTAACATGTGCTCGACTTTGTTTTGCTTAGAATGGACTTCCAAATCGTTGCCCTGGTGATGTTGTTCCTGGCCTGTGTGGAGCAGAGCCTGGCCTCATGCGTTGTGGACAGCTTCACAGTAAAGGAAGACTTTGACCCCAAAAGAGTGAGTACGGAAATATATTTAAGTATTCAACTCAGATGTAGTGCAAGTTGCTGTAACTGTAACTAGCCTGATACCTTTTACAGTAATACTACTATGTAGGTTCAGGACAGATAGCTAACTCCACCAGATAATCAATTAGGAAAAAGGATTGAATAGGTATACAATGATCAACATCCTCCAAATAAACCAGGACATCATAAGCATACAATAAAATATAGTGTTGCGAATTGTGTATTACAATCAGGGGTATCACTTCATATCCTGATTGTAGTACACATACAAATAACAAAAACAAATTTCTTTATGTGCATATCTATATTCCATAGATAAAATGCCCTGTTAAAATAATCTTTATAATTCCCCGCGACAGTATGCAGGAAAGTGGTACGCTCTGCAGAAGAAGGATCCTGAGGGTTTGTTCCTGCAGGACAACATCTCTGCTGAATACACTGTTGAAGACGATGGTTCCATGGTTGCCTCATCCAAGGGCAGAGTCACTCTCTTTGGGTGGGTATTTGTCAATTTTAGTTTATTTAGTAGCAGTCTGAATGTGATTTGTTATATTTGAATAGCTAGAGGCTACATTCCTGCTTGCAAATGTAACAGTTTTTTCTCTACTTGTGATCCAGGTTCTGGGTCGTTTGCGCCGACATGGCTGCTCAGTACTCTGTGCCCGACCCCGGCACCCCCGGCAAAATGTTCATGAACTATCAGGGACTGGCCAGTTACCTGTCCAGTGGCGGTAAGCCTCCTCAGTTGTATGCACACAGTCTCTCTGCCTCTCTCGCTGTAACGCAGCTGAGACTAACTTCTTGCTCAACGATCTTTCAGGTGACAACTACTGGATCATTGACACAGACTATGACAACTACGCCATCACCTATGCCTGCCGCACCCTGAAAGAGGATGGAAGCTGCGATGACGGATACTCCCTGGTCTTCGCCCGCAACCCCCGCGGCCTCCCCCCTGCCATCCAGAGAGTTGTCCGCCAGAAACAGGAGGAAGTCTGCATGGCCGGAGAGTTCCAGCCAGTACTGCAGTCTGGTATGTACTCAGTCTTTCACATTCAGCTCAATGGACAGATAAACAGAGAAACCATACACCTTGACTTGCATTTAAAGGATTTAGTTGATACTGTGATGCCAAAAAACATGTTTAACATTAAGGGTAAACTAGTCTATATCCTTTGCGTTCCACTTCCGGGATTGCTCCGGTGCAGCAAGAAATTCCGCTGGATGCATGTCTTTTCCGTTTCCTTCCGCTTTCTTTGTTTCTTTGGAATTTTAAATTCGGTGGATTTATGAGGACTATTGTTGACTTCCCCTCAGATCTCTGCATGGTAAATTGACACAGCTAACTAGACAATCTGTCCAATCTGAGTTTTCTCTTGCACAACTATTTTGCAGCAGAGTTAAGCACCGCCCATGACGATTCTGATTGGCTTAAATAAATGCCATTAAACCAGAGCACGTTTTCCACCCATCCCCGAATGCTATGTGGAGTAACCAGACCCTCCTTCAGAGCACTTTGGAGGAGGGTCTGGCAAAACAAGACAAAGACGTACTCTTTGAAACACTTGGATTGCCCTTTATAGCACTTTTATATTTAACTTTAAATATTTCAAGCTCTGTGTTACATTTGAACTCATCTAACACTTGATCCTCTTGTCTATTCTTAACAGGAGCCTGCTAAACTGCCCCTACGCTAAAGTTTGCTGAGCAGAACTTCATGTTACTGGATTGATCATCCTGCTCAAAGTAAAGACAGAGCTCTACTCAAAGACGTAAATGAGAATAATCATGCTGTCAGATTCAACACCCCGACGAAAATAATTTCATTAAACCTGCCAAGGTGAAAATATATTTCCCAGCCAAATGAAAACTATTACCTGTTGAGTGACTGATCATTTTTCTTCTGTATTAGTGACAATACATTTTATAAATCAACTTGCTGTTGTCCTTGTTTTTGTAAAAACGGCTGTGGAAACAACTTAGATTGGTGGTCCAAATCTTATTTATCTAGTGCACAGTTATGAAACACAATTGTATTAAAAAAAAAAAAGAAAGACATTTTGTCCATTTTTTCAATGTTCTTGTATCATTTTGTTTCCTTCAAAATGCTATAAAATTGAATAAAACACCCAAATTCAATTAAAGTAGTGAACTGATCATTTATTTTACGGAACCATCCACGTTATCTTTTTGAAAATGTGGTTTAAAGAAACCCACCTTTTCTAATATAGAACCCTTTTGAAAATGGGTCAAATTTGATCCAAGAACAACAGGAGGGTTAATCCAAAATTATAATTACATGTTACTAGTTTAAAATGTTTATACCAAGACTGGGTGTGTTATATCCATTTATCCATCTCCACCTCCAATAAATCAACAACTGCTTCAGAAATTAATGTATTTGAGCTGATAATGTTTGTGGATAATTATTAGTCTTTAGACATTTTTATCTAACAAGCTCAGAGTCTTTAAAAATTACAACCACTTCTATACACTATTAAAAATGTGATGCCTGTATTTCTGTGAAACATAAATAATACATGTAAGCTTACAATATGATTGGTCAGATGGCACAGCACTTGTATAGCATACTGTATATAATCAGCACATTCATTTCTATAAAATGTATTTACATTGTACAAAACTATTCAGAAACACAATTAGAATGCTACCAGACTTGCCCGTGGTCTAGCGCTCCTCTGAGTAGCTCTCTGGCAGCGAGTACGGGCCAGGCCTTCTCCAGTAGTCCACAGCTCGGACTCTGTACAGACCGCCAGCCTCCCCATCCACTATAGAACACAACATGGCACATGGTATTATTTATATGGCTGGATGTCACAATAACAAAATATAGTTTGAAAGGTGAGGAAAATTCAATTTCTTATAATCATTTACTGGGAATTCTTACCTGGTGAATAAACATAAGAAGTAAAAATGGTGTCTTGAATGTTGATTCTGCTGAATTCCTTGTGGTCTGTGGAGAACTCCACTTCAAATGTCTTAATGCATCTGCAAATACAAAGAAGTTCAAAAGCATGAATGAGTGCTTTCTTGTTCTTGGTGTATGCATATTACATATTTACTGCATTTCAACAGTCATAAAGAGATTAAATCTACTGTACTACTGCAGTCAATACAAGGAGTTTGGGATAAGACACATTTTTAAATGAATCTGTCATCAATCAAATGCAAAAATAAAGAAATAATCATGTGCACCTACTTAGAATCGACACAGTGGTCTGACCAGACGATCAGGACTTGGCCTTTGGTGATCCTGATGAAGTGTAATCCATTGACCTAATCAAAAGTCAAATACAGGTAAGAGTTAATCTCTTTTGAAATATGCAGCTCAGTCCCATACATTATCTATCAAGCATTCAACATAACACAGGCCTTGAGGTTACATTTTGTCTTCATACTTAAATCACAAATCACTTTCTCAGTTTGCGACTGGAGAAAATCTTCCTTGTCTTACTTGCTTTGACACAGAAACACATGACTGTGCAGTGTACATGCAATCACATTTATTCTGACTTGACATTGTTGCTGTGTGTTGGATACTGACCTGGTCTGGCACGGCTTTGGGCTGGGCACAAACATGGATGAGGAGGACGGAGGGCACGGACAGTTTAGCTTTCAGAGTCAGAGTGTCTGCTGCAGGAACTTCCCAGGGTCCATCAACATGAGGGTCCTGACACAATGGCACATCATCAGTGGGTCAAAGCAAGTCTCAAAGCACTTTACAGAGAAAGAAAAGCCCAAATAGATCAAAGGAATCAGAGCTGCCTTAAAGGACAATTCCGGTGCAAAATGAAGGGGTTAATACACACGTATACAGAGTCGACCGTTCTCTGGGATAAGTTTTCATGCTAATTGAATGTGACCAGTTTTATCGCAAACCGCTAATTAGCTTGTAACGCTAGTCGTTGGGGCATTGGTAAAGTAAAAAAGAAAATATATAATTCGACATGTTAATTGAAGCTGCACTGAACAAGATCATCAACCATGAATACACCTTGTCTCAAAAGTTAAGATATACATATTAGCGTGGATGGACACCAGGAAATTTGAGAGATCAAGCACACCTGGCTTGCAATCTACCAAACAGCACACCCAATTTACATATATATGAACATTATTATATCATTGTATATTAAGGGCAAACAACATAGTTTAACGCCATTTAATATGTACAATAGTTACCGTTTAAAAAGGTACAATGTAGTAGACCCACCATAATACACTATGCAAGCCATTTTACTGCTCGATAGGAAAGTTGGCTTTTTCATGACTGATCTTAAAGAAAAACACTACGGTTCATCTGACAAGTAACAATTTGAGCTGAATTCAAATAAATTTCTGGTTTTGAACAAACACTCAACCTGCATGGCAAATGATCAATCACAATAATTCTCAGAGCGGACTGATTCATTTAGCAGGGAGAAAACAACCTAACAATCATTTAGTGTAGATTCCTTTTGCTAGTATCTCAATTTCAAATTAAATAAAGACATAAAATAACTGCTATTTGGAAGTATCTTTTGTGTTACTGCATTAAGAGGTACTTTTTTTTTTCTAATTCCAAATGGAGTTACAGAAGCAAAAAGCTTCATATACAGTATTGTGAAATTACTGTACACAACTTGATGTACTTCATAAATAATGTACATTGCAAAATAACATAATATATATCATATAATATTATATTATCATTCAGCCCTGCTGTTTACCTGCGCACTCCTGAGGCGCCTGAACTGTTCTGCTGTGGGGTAGTCAGGGCTGCCCATGCTCTGCCACAGCTGGTACGGGTTGGTCACATTGTTGTCAATACAATATGCGACATACACAAGACCTGGATTGCAAACAGACAGATAGCAGGCAGGACTGAAATGAACCACTCACTGTTGGATCTGGTCATAAAAGTGCTCATATTATGCTTTTTGGCTTTTCCCCTTTCCTTTATTGTGTTATGTATCTTTTTGTGCATGTTATAGGTTTACCAAGTGAAGAAACCCAAAGTCCACCTCAAAGGGACTTACCATCTCCAACAGAAGAATCTGCTCCAAACAGCTCTATTGTAGTCCAGCCTTTACTTCCGTGATGAACGTGTGCCACTTTGTAACACACGTTATACTATACTATTAACATGTTCCTATTTACATGTTGTGATTTGTATAGTCGCAGCGTGTACAAATAACAACGTCACTTGAGACACAGTCATCTTCTAGCTGTATATAAACTGGGAACTATATTCTCAGAAAGGGAAGCAGTGCTACTTGGGCGGAGTAATACGCTTGCAGCTCTGCTGAGCGCTACTTGGGCGGAGTGATACGCTTGCAGCTCTGCTGAGCGCTACTTGGGCGGAGTGATATGCTTGCAGCTCTGCTCAGAGCTGCAGCGTATCACTCCGCCCAAGTAGCACTGCTTCCCTTTCTGAGAATATAGTTCCCAGTTTGTATACAGTTAGAAGATGTCTGTGTCTCAAGTGACGTTATTTGTACACGCTGTGATTATACAAATCACAACATGTAAACAGGAACATGTTGCCGTTATTTTGTCACTTACTCTGAGCAGTAGGCTAGTTGGAGCCGGTTACCTCCAGGATCTGTGCTAGGCTAAGCTAACAGTGGAGCCGTCAGACAGAGTTACGACATGCACGGAGATGAGAAGGGTATGTATCGACTTGTCTAACTGTCGGGGTTACGGTGAATAAGATAATGTCTCAATAAGTCGGGGTGTTCCTTTAAAACAGAGAGCTCAACACACAGGGTGAAAAGAGGAGCTGCAGCAACGTGCAGTACAACAAATATATGGTGAAAATTAAACCACATAAACCTATTCTGGTACAACCTCTAAATACAATTATGAACCTGAAAATGAGCATAATATGAGCACTTTAATACATAACCTCCTTTTAATCTAAAATAAACCCTACAGTATTTTGTTACCCTTCTGCGCAGCCAATCCTTTCAGTGAGACGGTGACATCATCAGGGTTAGTGGAGGTGCTGTTGTCATCACTGTTGTAAACCAGCACTGCTGCCTGCCAACCGTCTGAGCCGCCCACTGTTACGGGCTTGTGGCTGCTGGCGAGAACTCCTACCGTGCTGTTGGTAGTTCCTGCGGAGCTCCAAACCTGAGCCAGGACCTGCGTCTCTCCTTAAAAGGGGAATCACATACAGCAGAGGCAACAGAGGGCATTAAAATAGAACTGGGGCAGATGAGACAGCAACATCATGGAGACCTGAGCTTTGCTTGTACAAGGGGCTGCTTCAGAAAACACACACACATACATATGAATTAAATCTATCATAACTCAATCATACATTTCCAAGGAGGCACAGGGTGCGATTTGCTGGGGAGGTTGCGTGGGATTTCCTTTCTTTCTGGTCTACATATCCCTGCCTCTTGCCAAATTTTTTTTTAATCCCCAGTGGGGACAAAATGTACCCCCCACTCAATCAACCACTGATCAATGCTACTTCATCAATAGACCATTATATACCTAAAATAGAAGTATTTTAAAGTAAAGCGCTGTAATGTGTATGGTCTATAGTGCGATAGAACGATAAAATCAAAGCGGCAGTTGCTAGTTGTATTCAGCCACTACAGAGCTCCAGGACGCCGGCAGTTTCTGTTAAGATTCTTTTTTGGGCTTTTTCGCTTTTATTTGATCGGACAGCTAGGTGAGAAAGGGGAGAGGAGGGGGAAAACATGCAGGAAATCGTCACAAGTCGGATTCAAACCCTGGACCTCTGCGTCAAAGCATAAACCTCCAAGTATATGTGCGCCTGCTCTACCCACTGAGCCAACCCAGCCACAACGGCAGTTGTTTTGCCGCCAACAGGTGACTGTGAGCCAGGTACAGGCGAAAAGGTGAGCGTCATATGGCGATGACAGTTACATTTAATAATAATAATAATAATAATAATAATAACAGTTACGTTTAGGCACTAAAACGACTAGTTAAGTTTAGGAAAGAGATTGTGGTTTGGATTAAAACATTCCCGAGGAACGAACACGCGTTACCTTGGTGAAAGTGTTTTGTTTTTGCCGTGAAGTGAACTCCGCTCTCCGACTTAAAAGCGTTGTGTTTTATGTTGCCACTATTGTTGTGCTATTTCATTTTGAGAGATTTTCCATTGGATATTTAAGTGCATGTGTGTATTGGCATGCCCGGTTGAGTGGCACTATATCCATGGTATTGAAAGGGGGATTTCATTATTGCAAGTTTTGTTTTGTTTTGCATGATCAAAAAAACACAAATCACACCCTGCTGAGGCACACATAAAACCCCTGTTCTAGAGCAAAGTGATTGGCACCTAGCAAAGCCAGCAGGCCCATGACAGTGAGGACAGGCTTCCTGATCAGCTGGACGTGAGGCGGCTGGGTGTTGTTGACTTGGAAGCGGGCGGTCAGCGTGCGCTGGGTGAAGGGGTGTGGGTGGTAGCTGAGAAAGGCATTGTCGTTGCTGAGCAGGGTGTAGTTGATGGTGCTGTTTGGGTCGGCCAGCAGCAGATCCTGGTGCTGGTTTATTACCTGTTGGAGGGAGCAGGACAGAGGACTGCTTCAGCGTAGTTTAACTGGTAGAGTGGAGAAGAGCTAAAACTACCTGGGTTTGGTGTCCAGCCAGTGAGAAGCATTTTATTAGGTAGACAGTATTTCTATCCTTTAGCTTACATACCCACAACTACAAACATTGTCTTATAACAAACTGAACACTTTGAATACCAACTGTATGTAGTCTTGCTATTTTGGGTGGTATCTTCATGGTTGAATGGACATTGTAAGTAACTTTGGATAAAATGTAGCTATTTATGTTTGAAAAACAAAAGTTCCCAGTGGTGATATGCTAGCATGCTAGTGTATTTAGTCCCACTCTAAAGCACAAATTCACTTAATGGCCTACAACTTGCCAAGACAATGTATGTATACAGTATATAGTATAAGGGTTAACTGGTTAAACTAACAAGGGTTAGATGAACTTTTGCCACTTTAATAGGCTATTTTAACAAAATGGGAATAGAAGTTTCACTGTCCTGTCATAGTCTAATTTGTGTTTTCCACCCTGTGAAGGATAAAAGTCAGGGTGAATCACTGAACTCCTACTGTATGTCATTTTTGGCTTATACTTAATAGTGAATATCAACCATTAGAAAGGTTTGCTCTAAAATGAAGCTCTAAAAAGAAACCACTTATTCAGAAAACTTCATTCAAGTGCCAGGTGGTTAATAATGAATGCAAATAAGTCATTGTGTGAGTTAACATCTTCCCATATAAATGCAAACACAACTTTAATCCAAATGGTAATCTTTACCATCAAGTGTTCCAATAGGATTTTACACTTAAGGGGCCCTATTTTAACAATCTAAACGCACGGCGTGAAGCGCATGGCGCAGGTGCGTTTAGGGCGTGTCCAAATCCACTTTTGCTAGTTTGACGACAGAATAAAGGGTCTGTGTGCCGGTGTGCCAGTTTAGCTGATGATCATGTTAACTGGTGATATTTGCATGAAATCAGTGAATATTCAACAAGGCCCTGCCCTGTGTTCTGCTCTGACTCCTGCTCTGACTCCGCCCCTTGAGTGCCAGAGGTTCACATTTTCACAAAGGGTGAGTGAGACAAAATAATGGATATCGTGGAAAACATCATCAATTTATGTGTAATACATGTCCGTTTAAGCATTATCCACACAAATACGACACATAGCCTACTGTATGAATGGAAAAAAATAAAACGAAACAACACGCTAGATTGAGATTCGAATCTTGGATGTCATGGACAAAAAAAGTTTAAAGACTAGGTTCTGTCATCTATGTCATCTATACACTACACTACCCACCACTGACATACATTTGTGATTTCTATCTATACATTGGACTTTTAGTCCAAGTTAACACCAGTGTTAATTTTGTTGACAAAGACTATGACGAAAAATATTCGTCAACGAACCTTTTTCACGGACGAAAACTAAATAAAAACTAAATAAAAAGTCAGAATGATGACGAAGACTGTGACGAAATATAACTGACACTTTAGTCAACGAATAAAAATGAGACGAAAATGTTAGGGCGGGACGAATGGAGAAGAGATCCAATCAGAACTACTCTTTTTGTGGGACAAGTTGGGAAGAGATCCAATCAGAGCGAATCTTTGAGGGTAGGTTGATCTATGCAGAAACAGTGGAGCCTTTTTAAAAAGCCACGGCCAATGCAGGCGCAACAGCTAGCTGAACAAATGCAGCAGCAGCAGTTACACAGGAGCTCTCATTAACAACAGACATGTCAGAGCTAGGTCTAGGACGAAAATGAAGAATTGACATCTGGTCACACTTCACATATGACAACAAGGACAACAAGACCGCCTGTAAACCGTGTGAAGCAAAAATTGCTGGGAAAAACACCACCAACTTGAAGCGACATTTACAGACGACTCATCCAGAAATACATGCGAAGGTAAGCATACATGCTAAGGTTATTTTATCAGATAAACCACCGTGTTTCTGCTAAACTTGGAATAAAATAGAAGCTAAAGGAAACCACCTCTGAACTGTACTAATTATACGATTGTCTCGCTGAATTAATGAGTATAAATATTCAATCTCCTCAAATTGAAGAATCGTGTGTGTGTGTGTGTGTGTGTGTGTGTGTGTGTGTGTGTGTGTGTGTGTGTGTGTGTGTGTGTGTGTGTGTGTGTGTGTGTGTGTGTGTGTGTGGAGATTGGGCAAGAAACTAGACTAAGACTAAAAGACTTAAGACTAGACTAAGTCGACTTAAGACTAGACTAAGTCGACTAAAACTAGACTAAGACTAAAAGATTTCAGATGACTAAAATAAGACTAAAACTAAATGGTGTGTTATTCAAAAGACTAAGACTAAATCAGAATTTGTTGTCAAAATTAACACTGGTTAACACAGGTTAACATATGAGAGAGAAACGCAAGCCTCCAAACAGTAAAGTAGGTTCATCTTTGCCTCACATACCAAAAACCTATCTGATGTACAACAAACAGGCATGGCCCCACTTAACACTTTATTCTGTTTTGGGGGTAAAAATGAAACACGTCAGTCATGCGCAAACGTGATCATTTATCATTATTAATGTGTAGGCCTATCTCAGCACAGACAGTCTCTTTCAACCTGTGCCACAAGTCAACTGATTATAGTTGTGTTTAATTTCATTAGACCCATATTAGGTTATGTCTGTTTCGACGCAGAATCACGATTTTTGTCTTATGGTAGCCTATACACTATTGTTATGACCATATGGCCATTGAATGTTTTGCTGCAAAGTGTTGATCCTCGTTTTCTCTCGGGCGACTTAGTGTTGTCTTAGTCTCGGTTAAGTTATGAAGTGAGTTGCAGCAAAAGTCTAGTGATTTGAAGTGAAGAACATATGAAGCTTATTTTCTCCGAGTTTAACTTTTATTTATCCCACACATAATTTGTTGGCCTACTTTGACGACACAAAATGGTCATTATGATATATGACTACAAAGCTTCGATGTACTGAGTTTGATAACATTCAGATATGTTGCTGTTTCATATTCCTAATATGGGTCTAATGAAATTAAACACAACTATAATCAGTTGACTTGTGGCACAGGTTGAAAGAGACTGTCTGTGCTGAGATAGGCCTACACATTAATAATGATAAATGATCACATTTGCGCATGACTGACGTTTTTCATTTTTACCCCCAAAACAGAATAAAGTGTTAAGTGGGGCCATGCCTGTTTGTTGTACATCAGATAGGTTTTTGGTATGTGAGGCAAAGATGAACCTACTTTACTGTTTGGAGGCTTGCATTTCCCATGTTAAATTGTGATATCACCAGTTAACATGGGGCCTTGTTGAATATTCACTGATTTCATGCAAATATCACCAGTTAACATGATCACCAGCTAAACTGGCACACCGGGTGCATAGTTCAAAAGGGTTGTACTTAGTGTCTTCATTAATTCAGAGGTGTGTTTTGGGTGTAACATGCAATAAACAAATCAGTGTCATCTCCCATTCCCTTTAAAAGCCAGGCGCGTTTGTACCTTGGCGCATTGCTATTATGATGGCGGATTTATTGAAATTTATTGAAAAGATTTCTGGTACAGGATATACAATCCTCTATCCCAGACTCTAAAAAGAAAAACAGAAAACAAATATAAATATATATATATATATATATATATATATATATATATATATATATACACATACATACATACATATTTTAACATTTTATAAAACACATAGTCACAATTGAAGTTTATTTGCACCGTCATTTTTTATTTGCAATCTTTTGCATGTTTGTGTGCTGCTGCGCATCTCTGTGTGTGTAACAACCATAGTGTGCGTGTGCTGTGTATAAGCCTAGGTGCATTTTACTAATTTGCTGTTAAAATAACAATGAAATGCTGCGTTATTGTCTTTAGACCAGGTTTTTGTTGGTCAATGGCGCTGCCTCAAGACAGCAATACGCCCAGAATGCACCTGAACACACCTCGCTGTAAGACCAGCCCACCCATGAGTGCAAAGATGGGCGCAGGTGCATTTGCTATTTAAACGATGTGGGTGCTGGACGGGAAATTGACAACTGTGCGCTGCACTGAGCCGGGTGCAAGATAGGGCCCAAGGTGTTTTTTCGTCTTGCTCTCCTCCATCCCTTCACCTCACCTTCACCACCATGGCAGCGTAGGTCACATCAGCCCTCCACTCCTGAGACCTGGACCAGCCCACCAGCGGATCAGCCTCATCGTTGTAAACAGGGAGGCTGCGGAACCGGGGGAAACGCTCCTGGATCTCTCCCACTGTCTGGATCTCCTGCTGGAGGATGGGCAAGGAGTAGCCTCCTCCCTGAAAGACGGAAACAGAAAGTCAGCTTTAAAAAGTCTTCTAATTGCATCTTGCACATTTTATAAACAACATATGTTTTGTGTGCAAAAATCTTATTTTGTAAAGTAACTTGTAGCTAAAGCTAGTAGTGGAGTAAAAAGTACAATATTTCCCTCTGAGATGTAGTGGAGTAGAAGTAGAAAGTGGCATGAAAAGACTCAAGTACAAGTACCTCAAATTTGTACTTAAGTACGTTACATAACTCAGGCAATATGAATTTCAATGTAAATGGACTGTATTTATATAGCGCTTTTCTAGTCTCAACGACTACTCAAAGCGCTTTTACATTACATTCACCATTCACACGCATTTATATACTGTGGCCGAGACTGCCGTACAAAATGTACCAGGTGCCACCTGCTCATCAGATAACCATTCACACACACAAGTGCCCAAGGACACTTCGACATGGGACTGCAGTTCAGGAATCGAACCACCAACACAATTGGCAGGCAACCACTCTACCACTGAGCCACAGCCGCCCCTTAACATCACTATCCTTGTGTTTGCTCACAAAAATCCACTACACTGCATCACCCTATCGCGAAAAAAAATCTTCAGAGAATGAATATGACAAATATTTATTCATTCTTTAATATTTGTTGCAAATGTGCTTTGAGTCGAGAAAAGCCCACCTTCTTGTGCAGGGCGATGTAGTCGATCCTGACGCCCGTCTCACTGGTGAAGTAGTTGGTGCCGTTGTAGCAGTGCTGCAGCATGGCCCAGCAGTATGGTGAGTGTGGGGGGGAATGACAGGAGTCTCCCGGACCCCCAAACCTCAGGAGACTGCTGGCAGCGCGCAGACCCTCCGAACAGGCATCATAGTAGTTGAGAAACCCTAAAGAAAAGTTTGTTATACTGAAACTCTCCACTGAAACCCGGCCTATTACTACTTTAATGTTTTCATGAGGATCTGTCTATCCAGCTACAAATAGATCACATTGCAGGTAGACAATAGTGATTAATTGACGTCCCATGTCAGTATTAGCCTAATATAATAGTGTGTGTCTAGAGTTTCTAATAAGCATTCATCAAACGACATTTTTGGAACAAGTAGCAGTAAAATAAGCATATAAAAGTAACATATCTATGAGAAGAAGTGAAACAAAAACAAAATTGATGGGAACAAATGTGCATTCCCTTGTACCAATGGCTACATTTAGCAACAATTTCCACTTAAAGGAAAAACTGATATGACATAAAAATGTCATGTAGGATGCACTATGGGTTTACCTTGAATTGACACGGTGACATTATCAAAGTCATGGTTGTTCGGCTCATTCCATGTTTCAAAGTTCCACTGAGAGACGCTTCCCAGGCCATACTTGTCTGTAATTAAACAAAACACGACAGAAAGCACACTGTGTAGGAGCAGGATCATACAGTGCAATTTTTAATCTACTTATTGTTATAGGTTAGGTTACATTACACGAGAAACATTTCACATACATTTAATGAATGTTTCTGTGGGGACATTACACTTCCTGAATGGTCCTGACAGGGATAACCCTACTTGTGTAAAAGCTAAGGCCGAAATGATTTGAGAATGTATTCGATTTCATTTTAAAACCTCAGCAATCAGAAAGATACACACATATAAATCTTGCCTTCATTTTTCATAGCAAGCCCCTCCCAAGTATGTTAAAACTGGTAATCATTTTTAAACAATGACTTCAACATTTCACACACTGCTTCTCAATTACAATTAACATTTGTTTCAGATTCAGGTTTTAATTGACAATGATTACATGGTATATGGAGTGCAAACAACATATACAATACAGTAGTGGCAAAACAATGGCACTCACCAATGTACCTCTTGGCTATGAGATAAACCAAATTTCTCCACTCTACCACTTGTGATTTGTCTTCAAAGTCAGTGAAATAGTTAGAGACACTGCCCATCAGTTCAAAACCTGAAAACCAGAGGTGCAGGAATTAATTACAGTTCAGATATTTACACAGCCACGTCACAAGTGCAACAGAAACCAGCAAAATCACATTTGACGCACACGTTTTTTTGTACCTTAAATTTTACACGTACGGTTTAAGTGTAGTTTGGAATAGTATTGGAATAACTCTGCTTTAGATTCTTAATGAAAGCATTTGGGATAATATTGACGTAAAAACATAAGAATTAGAGAACAGCCACTGAACAATGAACCTTTCATCCAGTAAGCACCAATAAGGAAACCAGATGAAAACATGAAGACTGGTGTGATTTATTTGGGAAGAAGATGATTTTAAACATGCATCACAGATATGATGTGATGTTTTCCAGCAGGGGGTTGTGGTACAATACCTGGTCGCTGGGCAATATATCGATATTCGACAATGATGTATGAGGCTAGATATTGTCCTCAATTTTGGATACCGTAACATAAGTGTTGTCTTTCCCTGGTTTTAAAGGCTACATTACAGTACAGTACAAGGCATGTAATTTTCGGAATTTACGAGACTGTTTTAGCTGTTTCATTATTTGCCTTTACCCACTTTGTCATTATATCCCCATTAATGATGATTATTTATCAAAACTCTCATTGTGGTAATATTTTGTGAAACAAAACAATATCGACGCAATATCGACATTGATGTACAAGGAGGCCTTATCCCTCTTCATAATGCTGCTTCTTACGGGGTCAGCCAACAAAATAAACACAAACTCATTACCTAATCAAATACAGATTCTGTGGGGTGTGATTTGCAGACTGAAAATGCTTAATGCTACAGAAACTCACAATTCTTTTGTAGCAAAACTTTAAAAAGATATGTATTGTGTTGGTTGCTTCCTCACAGCCTGTGGACATCTATTTGTTCAAAAATATTGTGATATTTGATTTTCTCCATATCGCCCAGCTCTACCTGGTCGGAGTCCATTAATCCACAAGAGTTCTATCAGCTGGTCCAGTTTAGTGAAGTTGTACTGGGGCTGTCCTCCAATATCTCTACAACAACAAAATCAGACAGCAGTAATGTATCATGAGCAACACTCACAAAACCAGCAACTGATAATCACAAGTTACACTGTCATCTTCGAACTATACAAATCTACAACTATACTAAGCAGTAGGTAGGTTTTCATTGACATGTGTGTGACTGGACAGGTGTCCACTTACTGTGCAGTGACCAGCTCCAGCATCCAGTGTATCCGGACCTGCTGGATCCCTCCATGGGGGACTGAGCCCACATAGGCCAGGTTCAGCTGCTGGTCGATGCTCAGGTCGAACTGCTGGGCCTCAGTGTGAGGGAGCGGGGGACTACAAAGAAGAGACCTCCTATTTAACTTTGTGACGCACCAGTGACACGAAAATACATTAATAGATTAAAAATATGTTTTATATAGCAGCCTGTGCAGTTTGTGTGTCCATGGTGAATTACTGGGGACTCAAGGAAGTGCCGCTTTAAATGTGGTCCAATTTGGAAACGTGACACGTTTAAACAATAATATTCATAAAAATGTCTTCGCTTTGTTATACATGCTTCACGTTACTTGGTGTAACATTATGTAATATCTCTTAAATTACAGAGGTCTTCTGGTAGATTCGGTATGAAAATAAACCCATATTTACTTCTCCAATTCAACACATGTCAGCGGTTGGTTACCGTTTACCCCTCTAATATCTTGCTGAATAATTGTACACAAAAACAATTTACATTTGACCTACCAGAAACCAGTGCTTCTCCAGAAGTGTTTAAGATATCCTACTGGTCTCCCCACATCAACTGTGATGACATATGCAGTTTTTGAAATGTCGGCAATGTTAAGAAGTAACGCAAAGACAGAAAAAGTTTTCCAATGCATGTCTGCGACCGAACATGGCAACTTAGTAGGTTGCCCTAGCTTAAATGGCTATAAAAACGACGTGAGGTTAGTAACAATGGGTCAACTTAACCCCCAACATTCCTTTCACATTATATAAACACATGTAATAAAGAGGCCTTCAACATAATTTACTTTCGCAAGACTAAAAACAAAAACAAAACAAAAACGCATTTCCACCATGGATGTACTGCAGTCGCATTCCGAGCATGATGACGTTTAATGCGTGCGACACTGCTGTTGTAGTCTTTTTTTGTGGACGTTTAATAAAGCAAATTAAACGCACATTAAAATCGCTAAAAACTTTAACAATCGTTTGCATGTAAACAAACAAAATCACTAAATTTGAATAAAAAAAATGGGTGTGTAATTTAATAACCGGTAATAATTAAAACGTTTAACATTGGTGAATATCAGAATGGACCTCTAAGGTTAAAGTATGACCCATTTTTGCCACAGAACACTAGACACTTGATCAATTATGCAAGAGTACAATTGCTCAACAGATGTTGCATAATGATGTCTACAGCAACTCAGTGTAGTAAATGCAGCCGAAATTTACTAATGCATATAGTAGACCCTGTGGATAGAACTAGTGCAAATGTTGTTGTATTTATTGATCCTAGAGGATATGTCGAGGACCAAGCCCAAATATCAAAGTGGGAACCTCCCACTGATTCACCATTGCCATCCAACAGCCAACATCAGTGTTGCAAAGACCAAAATGTTGACATAGCAGTTGAATTAGTGCCACCTGGCTGTGGCTTGATGAAGTATGTACTATAGTTTCCTCACTGTATATAGAAACGTGTGGTTATGATTTCCTTGCACTCGAATGTTGCTATTCCTCCCATTGCAACTTTGCCAACCACGATCAAATAATACCGGTTTGGTTCTTTTTGGTTCTTCATATGTCACATTACATCAAAATTAGTCATCTGTGCTACTACTGCATCAACACAGAGGCTTTAATATTGTCATGCGAGAAATCTTCTTGTGTACAGTGAAGACAGAAACTAAAAACATTCATTAGCAATATTATACAGACAGAATTTTGATACAATTAAAAACATTTAAACAAGGAGCTGTTAATGGGACATTTATTTAAAAAAAGTTGGGAGAATCAAGAAGGCATGAAAGGAAAATTCAGATGTCATTTACAGTTGAACTCAAAGATACTGTTAAACAGCAACAGTTATACACAACCATTTACACAACCTGTACAAATATTTTTTCCCCCGAAAATTTGCAATTTAAATTCAAAATAACTTAAATAGGCTTCTATGTAAAAGTGCAAATCCTTATGCGTGGGATGTCTGAGTACGACCATGGCGACGTAAAGGGTGCTTTGTTGAGTTCACTGGCTATCGGGTGTTAACTTGTAAGGCATCACAAGCACATTTCAACACTGAACATTTGACTCTACGGTTGTCATATATATGCTTTTAATGTACAACATCCACGCCCTTAGTTTACGATTGTGTAATTATGATGCCTTACATTGCATTTCAGCTTTGTTAAGGAGCACACTTCTCTCATACAAATCAATATTGTAACGACAATAAAATGGTCTCAACTTTTGTGATTTGACAGAGCCCTTTCTCTATTAAGCATGTCCAACTCTGAATAAAACCACTAAAAAACATTTCAGTTCAGCGTTTGTAGTGTTCTTAGGGTGAAAGTCAGCATTACAGCATAGCAACAATACACTGTTAACTGTTTGGTAGTGTTCTAAGTTAGCATTAAAATCACAGTTACCAGAGGCCATTCTATACAGGATGAACCCAGATGCGGTGGGGCAGTAGTAGTCCACAGGTTTCAGGCTTAGACAGTGAGTGAGTGTGAGTGTGAGTGTGTGTGTGTGTGTGTGTGTGTGTGTGTGTGTGTGTGTGAGAGTGTGTGTGTGTGTGTGTGTGTGTGTGTGTGGGTGGAGGTGAGGGGGTCGTAATTCCGCACAGTCACAAGGCATGAGATGACAGGAGTAGCAAACCGTTAATGCTGATACTTCAAAGTCTCTACAAGCATCCTCCTGAATGGTGAGGAGGGGAGGGGGAAAGAACTAACCCACGCACGCTATTGGGCCTTACATGCTTCTGTATTAACATGCAGCCAATGCAAAAACAAACCACAGGTAGGAGAGTATTATACAGCATAACTGCTCATGAAGCACTGGTCACCATGGGTTCTACTGGACAGGAGACTGAAATGCATTTGGTAAATAAAAAGGTGTTTAGGCATTTGCAATACAAAGGAGAAAATAACGAGTCCTTTTGTGTGTGTGTGCGTGTGTGTGTGTATGTGTGCGCGTGTGTGTGTGTGTGTGTGTGTGTGCGTGATGTAAAGTAACTACGACTTCTGCTCAGCTCCTGCAGCAGACTGGGCCGTGCTCTCCGGTTTAAGAATCTGGTAGGTGATGAGGTACTCCGGGTAGGCCTGAAGGAAAAATAGAGCAAGACATTGGCCGACATGACACAGCAGTTGTTTATCCTCTGTTGTAGGATAAACCGTACTCAGGGAAAGAAACTGGTGGTGTCCGTGTTTACCTGCTCTCCTCTGTAGATGACGTACTCAGCGTAGGCCAGGCCGTTAACGCTGGGCCGCCCGATTACGGAGTGATGTCCCGGGGGGGCGTGGGCCATCTTCATGGCACTGAACTGTAGGAAGGACTTCCCCAGGGTCACTCTGCAGAACAGCATCTGCCTGAGAGCGCAGATGAGAGGAGACAGGTCAGGCAAACACAATATTGCACATAAAACCTTTACTTGGATAAAGAACACATGGGTACAAAGTAGTTTTACAACGAAAACATCTTTTCTATTCTCTCTTTTTTTTAAAAGATTATTTTGTGGGCTTTTTGGCTTTTAATAGATAGGACAGATGAAGACCGGAGGGAGGTTCAAGTCCGTTACCTGTGACACAGGTAGCAGGACCGGTCTTTGTGTGTCGGGCAGCCTGTGCCTCCACCGATGCCGTAGACGTACTGATTGCTCTTTGAGGAGTTCTCTGCAAAGTAGATACCCGCTCCAAACATCCCTCCTATGTAAGCGTGGCGCTCATCGAAGCCTTTGTGGATAATGGCGTTGATGAACGGGGAACCTGAAGGAAGACGTGGAGACAGTGATACAATAATATTATATACAGTAACTGAGAGAAGATGCTTTACATTATTACATGCCTGACAAATAAAAACCTGAAGCTAGTAGTAGTCTTTGAAAAACAAAACTCAAGGAGACTTAAACACAATGCCCGACGCTGACACAAAAAGCAAACGGATAGCGTGACAAAAGGTGTGGTTACCGTGAAACAACATCCGCTCGTTGTGATGGTTGTGGTTTTCATCTGCGATCTCCTTCTGCCGGTGGGTGTAACGTTCCCTCAGCTTCTTATTTACCACCTTCTGAATCTGTGGAATGACACATCAAACAGGATGTTGGGAGTCAATTAAATGTTGACTCACATCCCTCAGGTTAGATCACTGTTATTGGTTGTCATTAATACTAATCTACCAAAGAAATAGTACATTTGTCCACTGTTGTGAGTATCATCAAAAAAAAGGAGTAAAGAGATCCCTGGTTCAGACCTTGATGATGTTGTATCTGCTGAACACACCACCAGCGTTGCCTCCGTCTCTGTGCTCTCTGATAGTGCTCTGCAACTGAGGGGGACACAACAAAAACACTGGGATTTTATAACCTGGCAAACTATTACTTGCCATCATCAAATGCTCTGCAAAGTTTTGCGGCTGCTTCTCAGTTTATTAACCAAGCATTTTTACCAGGCATGTGCAGCGGCTGCATAAAGCACCCTGCTTGAATTCACAATGATATGATATTGCTACGATGCAATTATTTAAAATGCAGAGTTCTATCCGAACCGCCGTACACAACCAGAGCGAAAAAGCACTTGAGTAGATATTCAATATCTGTTTAAAATAGAAAATTCGGACCATTAGCAGTTGAAAGACACCATAAACAGAGAGTGAACTGGACTCACCTCCTCCTCCACGGACTGGTACTCCTTGTCGTCCGGGGCGAGGTCGATCAGGATGGTTCCCTGGCTGGCACAATGAAATGCCAGGTAGGGGTTGCCACCTGAAAAACAACAATACAGTTAGTCACTGGCTATCGGGTGTTAGGGCATCACAAGCATGCAGTATTTTCCTGTGTGGAGTGCCTCCTATTTTTCTCACTTTCTTTTAGGGTTTGAAAATGTCTGACTTTGGGGACTACTTGTGGTAAGAGAACAAACTGTAGTGGACATCCTCGTATGATACCATTCCAATTTAACAGAAAAACAAAAAGATGCCTCCTTACCTTGCTGGCCGCCAAGTAGCCTCTCAACACCCTTGATAAGTTTGTGTCGGTGGCCGTAGGCATTAATTCCAATCTCCTTCAGCTCCTCGTGACCCATGTCGGCCAGCACATCCAGAGTGATCTGGGAAAAGGAAATATAATAAGTTTATACAAACCAAAAAAACCAACTCAGTCTTACGCTGTTGGTCTGTTTGCTCCAACTACCTGCCACTTTACCAAATAACCAGACACCAGAGTACAGATCTATGACATTAAGACATGAATCAACACTATGAGCAAGTTCATGTCATTGCTGCCAAGATAGTTTTTCCTGCAAGCTGAAATTGTTCAACAACTGCTGTTTTTCTAATCCCACTGCATTCAAATGTCAGGATGTTAAATACTCTTTGGATTGATTGACATACATCAGATACTAATGTGACATGAACGGTTGAACTTGTGCAATGCATGAGCATTTTAGCTTTAATGAAGTATTTTTAAGATAGCTGACCTGCTCCCTCTCAAAGATGTCCCTCAGGTGCTCCAGGCCCAGGCTCTTCATGAACTGACTTATATTCATGTCCAGCATGGCCACTATGGAAAACAGGGCATTACGAGTTGAATGAAAAACAATTTACCAATGTCAAACAGGGTTCATGCACATTTTCCCCAATAAAAAAAAACCCCACAAACTTTCCATGTCCAGATTTTTCTGCTTCATCTAATAAACTTACTCTCCCCTTCCTTGCGGTCGGTGCCTGTGGCTCCATCTGCCACTCCGGAGGACCCGGAGGCACCGGCAGCGGCCAGCTCAGTGAGTGGCCCGGCCAGGTTGTCTATGCTGCTGGCAGCGGACAGACAGGACGGTGTGGAGGCGGGGGAAATGACTGAGGCGCTGACCACTGTGGCCTGGGGCTTAAAGCAGCTGGGCAGGGCGTCCGGCGGCATGGCATCCATCAGCAGGGCCCGGATATCATCAGCCTGCAATGAAGGCAAGAAAAAACAGTTGAAAGGAGCCTGACTTAAGTTTATTTACTGTACATTCTCTTTCCTATCTCATTCCAGCGAAGTGATCAGTTCGGGGCCCTCAGTGAACAAAAACAAAAAACTAATTTCACAGTAATTTCTAAGCTGGTCAATGTCTGTCTGTTTGACAGAAGCGGTTACCGTGGCCAGGTCCAGGGCAGTCTGGCCCTCTTGGTTCTTCATGGTGGGGTCGGCTCCATGAGCCAGCAGCAGCGCACAGAGCTGCGTACGACCCTTTTGGGCCGCCTCATGCAGGGGTGTGAAAGCCCATTTGTCTGTAGCATTCACACACGTATTGAACTTGATCAGTAGGGCTGCGATGTCCACATGCTGTGAGGAAGCATCAACACAATGAATATCTTTTTAAAGTTTTGCTACAAATCAATTTTGAGTTTCCTGCAGCATTAAGCTTTTTCAGTGTGCAAATCAACCCCCCCCCCCCAGAATCTGTATTTGTAGTATCTGTAATGAGCGTAATTACTAATTGCAGTAATGTGTTGAGACTGACCCCGTATGAAGCAGCATTATGAAGAGGGATAAGGCCTCCTTTGTCCTGGGCGTTGACATCAGCCCCATGCTCCAGCAGATACTCTGCCACCTCCAGGTTGTTGTACCCAGCTGAGGAGAAGGAACAGGAATCAGCACCAAAGTCTACATTTACCTTCATTTAAATCAGGTAGTCTGAGAGACCCAAGTTCAGCAGATAGAAAAAAGAAAAACATAACCAGATAAAACAAAAGCACATACAGCATCAGAGACAAATGAAGCGTGGACAAGACAAAAGATCAAAAATCTTTCAACTCCCAGTGAAAGCCAGATCAGGTGTGTTTGTCAGTCCCTGTATTCAGTAAAAAATGAAGGCAAAATGTCAAAGCAGCCCACCTGCGAGGTGGAGTGGTGTGGAGTTGCGCCCCTGTGTGTCTCTGCAGTTGATATTCTCTGGGGAGCAGAGCTTCTGGACCCGGGCCAGGCAGCCCTTCTTGGCAGCGTCCAGCAGCGCCGCATCCCCCCTCAGGAGGTCCTGGATGTCCGTGTCTCCGTCTTTCACCATGTCCAGCGGCATGTTGCCGTCACGGTTCTTCTTGGATGGGTCGGCTCCGTGCTGAACAAAAAGAGTTTGAGTTTTTTTATAACACTATATTTATATATAAATGTCTGTTATAATGTTGGTATATGAGAAAGGGGCTTCATGGTTCACAAGTCAAAGCAATCCAATTACCCCCCCCACGATCATAATCAACGTAACAATAACTAACACAGGACACAAGTTAGTGTATGACAATCCTTGTGACGGGTGATAATGGATCCTCACTTTGAGCAGCAGTTTGCAGATCTCATATTTTCCTTTGGCTGCAGCCTCGTGAAGCGGGGTGAATTTCCACAGGTCGGCCACATTGACTGAAGCTCCATGTCTGACCAGCAGCTCGGCTACTTCATAGTGACCATAGGAGCACGCGTTGTGGAGGGGAACCAGACCACTGCATGAGGAAAAACAAAAGTCGAAAAAATTTAAAATCTTCACACCAGAAGCATGATGTGTTGTGCTACTTAAAACGGTTTGTGTCTTCTGCAAAATAAACGCTATTATTTTGTAGGCATTTTAGGCCTTTATTTGACAGGACAGCTAAGGACATGACAGGGGAGAGAGAAAAAGGGGGAACGACATGCAGCAAAGAGCCGCAGTTTGGAATCGAACCCGCCGCCACTGTGGCAAGGACTGAGCCATGGGGCGCACGCTCAACCAGGTGAGCTAGCCAGGTGCCCCTGCAAAAATAAATAAACATGAAACAAAAATGCAGGAAAGCATGACTTTGCAGAAAAAAACAAAAATAAAATCCTTATAAGCACTGGAAATGTAAACATAAGTGAATCATCCATTCCATTTTTTATATAACCTCCAGATAATGGCTAGGATGGCAGAACTCACCCTTTGTCTTTGGCATGGACGTCAGCTCCATGGTGTAGCAGGTATTCAACGACAGCCACTCGGTTGTAACCGGCTGCAAAGTGGAGAGGAGTGGAGTGGCGGCCCTCCAAGTCCCTGCAGTTTACATTCTGGGGGGTGCAAAGTTGCTGCCATGGACGGAGACAATATGATAATTAGTAACTCAACCGAGTGGTATAACAACAGGTTTACAACAAAATCATTATGGGGTCTGCACAGTCATTTGTAAACCACTGCTGCTAGCGAGAGTGTGGAATTTCAGTGCTACAAATTCTTCAAGAAACCCCCCCCCCCCCCCCAAAAAACACGCCCTCAGTGTACAATAATGATTGTATTACAATTATGCATCGAAAAACAGGTACTACGTCTAAAAACCAAACTGTAGCCACTCACTCCTGGCAGAAAAAAATACAGAAGAAACAGTAAACTTACTTGCACTGTTTCCAGATCCCCTGCTTTGGCTGCCTCCAGAAATCTGTAGTCCACATCTGAATTACGTGTTGGGACATTTTCTGGGGAAAAAAGAAAAGACATTCAATACAAAACAAAATGATGACTGTCAAACCGGACTCCCATACAGTACATCATATGAAATCCCATGATCAGGGTTTAAATCTGGTAGATCCCTATAAAGACACATTTGTAAAAGAGCTAGGCATATCATTATCTGAGCAGTGAAATTTACACAAGATTTGTTATTTCGGACAAAAAGATCTGTCTTATCTTGGGCGAAGAGTGCCTTTTCATTCTCAAATGTCAAAATCCAACCTAAAAGTAAACAAGTCCGACGCATGGTGGCTGTGATTACCGTTAAGAATTTGTTGAACAGCCTCGTTGCCCATCTGAACAGCGGTGAAACCCTGCAGAGACACGATGGACGGGTCGGCCCCGTAGCTCAGCAGCAGCTTGCAGGTCTGGATGTGACCAGCCAGCGCAGCTCGATGAAGAGCGGTCTGGCCTAGTGTGTCCACAGCGTTCACCTGGAGCCAGAGGAGGTGACGTTAAGTTTCAGCAACACATCCTTTTGATGCTCCCAGATGACATTATCTAATACCATTTTACATCTGGCACAACAGAATGGAAACGTAAAAACAAAACAAGCAGACCTTTGCGCCGTGTTTCTGCAGCACCTCCAGGATATCGTTGTGAGCTCTCTCGGCAGCAACATGCAACGCAGTCATAAAGCTTAAAACACAAAACGGACAGGAAGTTATCTTCTTGGTACTTAAAGTGCTTCAACATGCAATTAACATTCTCTCGTTTTTTATTTATTTGTCAAGTTTTTTCTGATTGGGGAATCCTGATTGTAATTTCCTTAGTCACCAATCAATTCCAGTTTTGTTTTTGTTTTAAATCAATGTCAAATATTGTGGACTTACTCTTTGTTCTTCTCGTTGATGTTGGCACCTTTACGCAGCAACAACTCAGTCACCTGCTTCCTCTTGGGGTGGGGGGAAGCCACAGCACAGTGCTAAAACATACATCAATATTAGATTAGTGTGCCGGAATCTTTGACCTGCCGGCCCAGGACAAATGTTTTGAGTAAATGCCAGTTCGCTAAACCAATAAGCCAATCACGTACAACTAACTGGCTGTACATCATTAATAATAGGGAGCATTGCTGACAAGATCACTTTTAATTCCCACAGGCGATTTCGTTCTAAATTGGAAATCAGGGATTTTATTTTGGCATCAACAGAATTTGGAACCGATGAGGAAGCTAAAACAAGGAGCTTTTCATTTCCACACTGCACTCAGAAGAGAAAGCCCCCAACACAAGTAGAAAGGCTTGGTTCTGACCAGAGCAGTCTCGTTGGTCTGAGGATGTTTGAAGCTGATGATCTCCAGAGCCAGCGTCTTCTTCACTTTGGCCATGTCCGCCTCCCGTGCCGCCTGCAGCAGCGAGTGACCTTTGAACTCGTCTACATGGAAGAGAAAGAGGAGTAAATGGAACTGCCAGCAGCTATTGCAGTGTTTTCCCATACATAGCTAGGGCTGGACCCGAATATTCGTTCGGTGGGTTGGTATTCGATTTGAAAATTTGACATTGGAATATTCATTTTTTTTTTTTTGCACAACCTGGCATCCCCCTCCAAACGGTTCTCATTCGCGCTTGAATATGTTCGAAATATAACAATCTCTTTTACAATTTTCTTATATAGCCTAGCCATTGTAATAGGATGGACAACCCAACCTCGTTATACTTAATATATTTGCTTCTTCTTGGACTACTGAAGTGTTCCTGCAACGGCAGTATTCTCTGATGCAGAACAGCGCAGTTTGCATGGACAGAAGTGCATGCCTGAGCTTGTATTTTGGGTTAAGCTGCGTTGTTTTGACATTGTGGAAAATAAAATAGAAACAAAATGTATTATCCTTTTTACCCGTTATTATCAATCTAAATGAATCTACTGCGAAATATAAGAGACTTTGAGATTTTACTGGGACGTCACGTGCCCCAGTTAAAAAACGCCCATGAATTGAACGTCATTACCGTCACGATTCAGCGAAAAGAAGACAAAAATGACGAAGACTTCATCTGTGTGGGAGAACTTTAAATTAAGTGAGGACAAGACAAAGGCAGTGTGTTAAATATGCAATTTGAAACTGGCCTAACACAACAGCACATCAAGCTTGAGAAATCACCTGAGTTCTGTAAGTAGAACGAGCTGCTTTTATCCGCCATTTTACACGTGATACAAATGTGCACTTAATTTTCATGGAAAATAACGCTACTTGCGAATAGGCCTGTGTGTGTGTTTTATATTATTAGTGAAGTCTCCGTTCTCGGAGCATAGCTTCCTGCTCGCGCTGTTCTATAGTTTATTAAAAGTTTATTATTAATTCTGAACGTGTTGTGTCTGGACTGTCTGTCTGTATTGCACCAAATACAACACTGCACTCCCTTGTGAAGTTGTTTGATGAAAGGTTCTCAAAATAATCAAAATGCAAACGGACAGACACATAGAGATTCCTGCCTTTATTAGAGATAATAATATCTTCAGCCCCCTCTCTCCGAATCTTCGAATATTCTATGCTCATTACTACCGAAGCTTTGAAGCTCAAAAAATGGTATTCGGACCAGCCCTATACATAGCTTGTACTTGGACGCACTGTCCAGGTAGATTGAGACCCACCAAGGTAGATAAAATCCAAATTCATATATATATATTTTTTTTAAATCAACAATGTATTTTTACAGCGCTGCTGCTGGTCTTGCCGTGGGATAAACTGTCTTGATAAACCGTCGAAATGCTGCGGCCACGCCGCTGTGAAAGCAGCCCAAACGTCATTTACCAGAGTCTGGTTGTTTACCCTCTCCATGGCAGTATGCTCCACATCTCTATAATACAGCCAACCGGAGCTAATCGTTGCTAACCGAGCCTTTTAAAGATTATATTTATTTTTCGGGGCATTTTAGGCCTTTATTTATACAGGACAGCTGAAGACATGAAAGGGGGGAGAGAGAGAGTGGGGGAACGACATGCAGCAAAGGACGCAGGGCGGAGTCAAACCTGCGGCCGCTGCATCGACTCAAGCCCGAATAAAACCTGATATTTTATTAAGTTGGCTGCAAAAGTTGAACTACAACTCAGAGTTATTTGAATGACAGTGACCCAGTCGGCACGCGCTGCGCCCACCCATGTGCGCCCACCCACCACATCCTGCGCCACCCACCACATCCTGCGCCACCCACCACCACAAGTAAATTCTCAACCTGTGGGAAACACTGTATTGCTTATGCACTGAACCTGTATGTATATTGTGTCAACATAAAAGTATTTTTTCCAATCATCAGTGTGTGTAAGTGCTGTGGGACTGAGAGAGAACTCACAGGTGAGCCTTTCTTTGAGCTCTGGAGTGGGGGCCATGTCCACGGCGCTCTTGCTGTGACAGTTCAGCAGGGTGGGGTCGGCCCCGTGGCTCAGCAGCAAGGAACAGACCTCCACTCGGTTCTTGGACGCGGCCTCGTGGAGAGGAGTGAACTGCCACAAGTCCATGGCGTTCACACAGGCTCCGTGCTGCAGAGAGAAGAGCACAGACGTGTACAGAATGCTTGCTTCCCAGATCTCTGTATCTGACATTATCAAAACAGATCTAAAAGAAAATGTGTTTTGAGTGAACGCCGAAATGCTGCCAATACGACAGTTTGAAAAGCAAAGAGAGACAAAGGTAGATTTGCAACAAAAAATGTTCCCACGTTTCTCTTTGTTGAAAGTGAAACCTTTTTTGGGTCTTACTTTAAGCAGAAGCTCGGTGACCTCAAAGTGGCCGTAGGAGCAGGCGTTGTGAAGTGGAACCAGGCCACTGCAGGAAAAAAGGACAATCAGGTTAGTGTCATAAATTATGACTAAATTACAACGTTTTCTGGGGTTTTCTGAAAGGGCGTCTCACCCTTTGTCCTTGGCGTGAACATCGGCTCCGTGCTGGAGAAGGAGCTGGACGATGCGGACCCGGTTGTAGCCGGCGGCCAGGTGGAGCGGTGTTGACTGTAAGAGAGGACGGCTTGTTAGAGAACACAGGTCGCTGGCTGGCTGAGTGTGTGCTGCCTTCGGTGGCCACAGGAGCAAGCGGCTGATTAGGGCCAGAAGCATTGTGCTACGGCAGGCTATGCTCGGTGAGTTGCAGATGAATGGCGAATATGATGATGCAAGGTCAATGGAGTTTGTGGGGGGAGAAAATCCAGAGACAAAAAATTGATTTGCGTCTGACCTGAGTGAGTGACAACAAGCAACTTCAACCTCATTACACATCTACCTCGACTGCTATTTGACAATGTCAGCTAAATGAAATATTCTTCCTAAGTCTTAGGAGTCTAAAATTACGTTTTATGTGGTTAGATGACAAGAAAGAATTGCTAGTGCAGCGGTTAGACTATAAAATTCAAAATGGCTGTGTAGGAATTACAGTTGGGTTACGATAACTTGTTTGTGGTTGTTAAGTGCTTTAGTATTAACATTAAAGGTCATTGAGGTAGCCAAACAAAAAAGATAATGTGGCCAATTAAAAATCCAAGTTTTTATAAGTGCTTTTACTTTAACAAGCAGAACCTGCAGTAATTACTATAAGTGAATTCAATACTGGATTCAGATTTGATCGAATGCTGTCGAACCCCAACCGTAATAGGATGCAAAGAGGCTACAATAAGCAGGCTGATTGTTTGAGAAAGCATCTCTGCAAGCCATTAAGAGATTCAAATCAAATGGCTTTTTTTTGTCCAGCCAAGGGAAAATAAACAAAGCTGCAAATCCAATCTCAGGGGCATTTGTTCTCTACTCAAAAGTGTAGCTCAGGTCAAGCTTACAATCAGAAAGGAGGGACATCATTCATTTAAATTTTCCATGCGGTGATGTTAATATAAATCCCAAAAAGCCAACTGTTAGATCTCAGGCCACAGTGATACAAATCAGATGGACGAGAGTCGAATCATGGAGGCATCATTCAGTGAGGGGGTGACACGAGCAATCGAAAGCAATCAAAAGTCATTACCATGGAGGGAAGCATAGCACTAGAATGACAGGTGAAAAATGTAGTCCATTCAATACTGCATACCAACCGTTCCAACGGGGGAACGTGAAGTAGACACAAGTTTCACAGACACGTATTAAGGATTCGCTTGACAAAATGCAAGAGGGGCAGGCCTTCAGGCATGCATGAGTGAGCTTCAAAAATAAATTAATGAATCAAAATTAAAGCCAAAATCAGATACTGACTGAAGAGAAAGTGAGTGAAAGTTGGAGAAGTGTGGGTGAGTGTGCAAGGAGAGGACAGACGCTGAAGAAAGCAGGCAGTGGACATTTCGACCTCCTCTCCAAACCCATAAAAGGTTGAGTTGCCACCATGACACCAAACCCAGCTCACACACTCCCTCAATCAAATGTCACACACACACACACACACACACACACACACACACACACACACACACACACACACACACACAAGCATCGAGGTAGGGATACATGAGTGACCCGTTACACCCAGGTCCATGATGTGCAATTACAAGTGACAGCCAGCTTATATTGGTCAAATTAAAACAATGGAATAAAACAAAAATAAAAATCACAACAGTGCATCAATCAAGTGGCCGTTATCAAGGTCAACTTACCAGCATTTTTTGGGATGTTGACTGATCGACAAATGTTGCCAGAGTCACACGGAAAACAAAACGAAACAAAAATTACAAAATGACAGTATCTTTTCACAGCAATTCTTTTCTTCCTTCTTAAGTCAATGAAACACAAGCCCTAGTTATAAATCACTGGGTGATCTGTCAAACATGGTTTGAGATTAAATGCGACACCGGGCCAGAGAGGGTAAATGGTTGAACGTTAAGTGTGACTTCTCCTCCTCGGTTTTCTCCGTGGCTTTGTGAAAAGGCAAGAACCGGTTAATGGTGCCCGCTGGTTAAATCCCAGAGCAAAATCTACACTGGCACACTGGCTCGGATCGTGCAAACTCTAAATATACTACAAAAAAGGAGGCAGAGAGGGAGTCATACTTTAATTGCTGTTGATGAAAATGTGGTTAGGAATGAATGAAACAGGCGAGTGCTGATATACCGGTGGTAATTATGCTTTTTGAGAGTTATTTACAAAACTACACAGACAGCAATTTTGCCAGACATGACAGGAATCAATTATTACTAAAAAAAGAAGTAATGCATGACAGACAAAAACAGTGGGAGGAAATACATCAGTGCCTTACACGACACAAGAATGAAATTCCAAAAACAATCCTACACCTAAATTACCAATGCTAAATGCGGATGTTAGAAAATGAGTGCCAAAATGCGTTCTATAAAGTTGTACCAGTATCCTTCTAGTCCACTCCTCAAAAACAAAAACACAACATTAATGCCTAGCATACTGTGTCATGATTTAAACACGGCTCGCATTGTAAGCAAGTTCCGATAACATGGGTTGAGTTCAGAAGAGACACTAGAAATGACACAGAAAAAAACCTACATAGATTTCAAGATCCCAGCTAGCTTTGCTCCAGCATCTGTCATGGAGAAGTGATCATGGGAAGGAAGAGACAATATTGCTGTCTTGATCCAAACATGTTGAAAAGTGATTAACAAAAACACTAAACTGTAAATCAAAAAAAGGAATGGTGTGTCTACTTCAGTTCCAGAAAATGAACAGAATCAGCTAGCCTAACTGGATCCAATTGTACAAAACAACAACTGGAAACTAAAAAGCTGAACAAAGAGGATTAATGAGTTTGCTAAAGTAAAAGTCAAGATGGTACAACAGATGGGAGTGGATTTCAAGAATGGTCTGATGAAAGTCACACATGCATAATTAAAAAGGAAAAAGACCCCATCTACAATGTGTATGTTGCA
This sequence comes from Gymnocephalus cernua, assembly GCA_023631565.1. NCBI lineage: Eukaryota > Metazoa > Chordata > Actinopteri > Perciformes > Percidae > Gymnocephalus > Gymnocephalus cernua. The sequence goes on along the minus strand of CM042425.1, from coordinate 38,145,391 downwards.
CAGTGGTTCGTCCATGGCAAGGCAGACCCCATTAACACCCTCCCATAAACCCAATGACATAACTCCTCTGTATATCTGCACCACACAAACTAACCCAGCCATAATCAGACTGCTAATTCCTTCACTCACGCATTGTCTGACTCAGAAACCTACTTGCTATTTTGATGCCAAAAATTTCTAAAATAAAGTATAACGGTTTCGCAACCCTGCATGACATGTTGTATTTAAAAAGGTGTTATAGCAGGTATCTGTCTGGTGTGATATGGTGCACTTCTAGTGGTTCATTTACCTTGCGACCATCGCTGGCATGGCAGTTGACATTTAATGGAGTCAGCAGTGCCATCAGCTTTTCTTCATTTCCACTCCTGTAATTACATGGTTGAAAAGACTGGTGTCATTAGTCAAGTCATCTTTATTTATATAGCACATTTAAAATTAAAAAGGAAGTACATTAAGTATTTCCCAAAATCACTATTCCCTGTGCTTTTAACGGAGATTCCATAATCTACAAGTAATTCTGCAGGCTTTCACAGATAATACTGCAATACTGGATGAAACTAAATCATACTTTTAAGATGGTCATATTTAAGAGCTGTGTATTGCAGGTGGATACTTTGATGAGTTGAAAAAAGGAAGTAGCTGCTGGACTCTGGCCAATAGGAAATGAGTGTTCTGACCAGTCAGACTTATACTCACCTTGCTGCTTCCAGAAGTTCATCCTTCTTGTATTCACCTGGATGAAAATAAACATTCAGATTAAAGCTTAAATACTTCCCACTAATTTTAGCATGTGCTGTGACGTTTTGTGCTATGTAAGCTATTACTGCCCACACGTGCTTGCTAAAAGATGTATTCTGTGGTTTGCGGCAATCAGTTCACGCTAGAGGACTGCCAGAACTCAATTCAGGTGGAATAGTTGGGGTGTCGATAAAGTAAAAAGGCTATTGACAAGCACCTTGCTGTAGTTACATACCTCTGCTCTATTAAGATACCCCAAAAAGCAAAGAATAAGAAAAACAAGGGGCCGGGTAACCTGGGGGTCATTCTTATCCTACATTGGTATTGCAAAATGCCTAGTTTGATACAATTATGGTACACTGTGATGAAAGGACAGAATCATGCAGCCTATCTGACCATTACATTTTGAATTCTTATTACAAATAATGAGGATTATCTGCAAACCACAGCTAATTTATTCCTGTATTCATACGTCACTTGCCGTAAAAGTGAGGGCTTATGTGTTAATGTGAGGGATAAACAGCGGAGAGGCACTGACCAGTGAGAACAGCCTTGGCTGAAGGGTCAGCTAGATCCAAAGCAGATTTTCCATCAGTGTTGCGGATGTTTGGATCAGCTCCATGTTGAAGTAACACTGAGTGAGAGAGGTGCGGATAAAAAAAAACAAGACTTTAATTGTCTCCTTCTCCTTTAATCACCATTCCTATATCGTGTCACCCAGTACACTGATCACATTTATATAAAAAATTAAAATAAAATAAGTTGGTAACAGGAAAGAGGAAGGAAGACAACACAATAATTTCAAGCGGTTCAAGAATGTAGGCAAATTTGCAACCAATGACACATACAACTAGAACATTCTTGAAAAAACATCACAGATTTGCAGAACTGTCTGTGGTTGAACATAATCGACCGGGATCCTTACCAATGCAAACATCTATCTTTCCCTTGATGGCAGCCTCGTGCAACGGCGTGTAGTTCCAGTTATCTCTGGCGTTGGGATCTGCGCCCTGACACAAGAGGAGGCTGACAACTTCTGCGTGGCCGAAAGAGCAGGCATTATGCAGGGGGATAAGTCCTCCATCATCCCTGGCATGAACATTGGCACCGGTCTGCAAGAGGTGCTCCACCACATCTTTTCTGCCAAATCCTGAAAGAAGATTAAAATGCATTTCAATTAAGCTTTTCCTCAATATTGGTTTATTCGTGGTTTACCTACATCATAACTAGCCTGGCTATTCCACCTATAATGGCTTTAAAATAATCATAACTGTAGGATTCAGATGAAACTCCCTACAAAAATAAATATCTAATACTAAGCTATGAGATATGATCCTTATTGATAGACAGCAGTAGTACTAGCCACGATTAACACTGATTTAAAATCAGTTATTACATTAATTTTGTCCAAAGTGAGTGCTAAATATAACTGACACATCTAACATAAACTTGCGTTGTGTTGCATTGCTTTATGATAACCAAAACGTTACATGAAATAACGTTTCCTTACAACTGTTAGTCTAGCTAGCTAAATTGGAGGTCGTTTTGTGTTACATGGCTTCACGTCATGAGGGATTAACGTTAGCTAAACTCGAGCAATATTGACGGTCTGGTTATCAAACTGGATGTAAAGCGTCACATTAGCTGGTTAGCTCCACTAGGCTATTCATTTCGACGTGATAAGTTGCAGTTACTTTTAACGTTATCAGGAGGGAAAGCCACAAACAGTAAGATTAGCTAACAGTTAACACGTCGACCAAAAACACAACAACATTAGCCTGCTAACGTTAGCCGTGTCAGTTTGATAGCTAGCTAATGTTGCAAAACATAACGCTTCTGTATCGTTAGCTTAGCTCATCGTTACCCGCAGCGAAGTGAAGGGGAGTTGATTTTCGACCAGCCATGTCCTTTGCGTTTACGTTCACCGAATCGACAAGTCTCTTTACTCTGGATACATCTCCGTTACGACAGGCCTCGAACAGCTCCCTGAACGCCCCGCCGATGCCACTGCTACCGTCAGCGGGACTGGCAGCTCCAGAACCGGGGCTTGAAACGCTGCTGCTGCCGCCAGAGATTGTCGTGGTGAAGCTTGCACTGCTCGTTAAGACCGGGGTGGGTAGGTCTGTGGAGGCCAGAACCATCTCAATCCCTCCGCTGCATTCCCTCTCATTCTCCGGGGGTCCAACGGCCGCAGTCAGTAGAGTCATCGGAGGAGACCCCGGAGGAGCGCCCGAAATAGAGCCGTTTCTTGGCGGAGACTGTAACGTACTTTGCTGTTGCTGCGAGGATCGACGAGACACCGCCATTACAGCAGCTCTCAGGCGACAGTACAAACTGCTCCTCCTTTCCGGTGAAAGTGGTTGCGTTTCCTGTCAGCTGTTTGCCCTCAGTGAAGTCAGGCTGTGCAGAAACCCTCGGTTTTCGCTTATACATCTACACGATCATTTGGATCTCAGAAAAGACATAGCTGTCACACTAGCAGACTAAGTTTTCTCCTGGTGTTAACAAAATTCTATCGCAATTTAGACAAAAATATTTTGATGTATGATAATCACTTTTGCATTTTTTGCCCACATATTTCCCTCATTGCCCAAGGAATAACAAAAAAAAAAAAAAAAAGACATCCGAGCCATTACTTGTGGTGCTACACATGCCATAACAGTGATGTTACACGAAATTATGCAAGAGTGATGAGAGAAAATACATCATGCAACGACAGATCTTATTGTAATTTAGTGATGTACTCATTTGGCATTTTTTCTGGTCTGTATTACAGTTAAGATTTATGTGCTTACTTGACTATTGTAGCTGGTGAAATCAGCAAGTAATACCTATTTGGTCGTCATACTCCCTTTACTATTGAATTTATTCTATGTGTGTATACATAACAGTATCTTGTCTTCTCAAGAACAGGGACAGCAACATCAATTATTCCTTAAGTGTCATCACAATATATCACCAGTGTACAAAGAGCTATTTAGTCAATATTCTATTGTTCAGGCCCAGAAAAACAACTTGTGAATCACTAAAAGTCTTTATATTTGGATTTGACATTATCTGTAGTGCTGACCCCTTTCCAAAAATCATTGTTGCAGCTTTATGGCAAGTAAATCAGCCACAAGAGTACTTTCATATCCTTTAATAAAGCACTTTCACAGACTGGACTCACAGCATGTCCCTGAAGGCCTCTTGTGCTGCAAGGAATTCAGCCACAAATAAACTCCAGCCAGGTATTAGTATCACAATTTATTTTTACATTCATGGAAGTAGCATTAGGTATTTTATAATAGTATCATAGGCACAACATGCAGGATATCACTTGTATCTTGCAAAGTCTTACAGTTTACATTTCTAGATCATGGTTGCATCTTTAGGGCATATGTTAACTATTCTACTGTACTAGTTTCCCCGGCATTAGTGGTGAGAATGAATCAAGAGTCAGGCAATGTAACATTTTCATCCAGCAGTGAGTCATCCGTAGTTCTAATGGTCACCATAGACTGCTGGTCACTGACACAGGAACCACCATCTTCAGACTCAGTGGGTATAGACACCTGAGCCCACCCAGAAGCTTCTAGAAAACAAGACGTAAAAGAGTGAATGCCCTGCAGCCTCAGCACAGACCAAAGAGCATGCAAGTCTCCAAAGACAACTTTAGGCTCCGCACACTGCTCACATAACAGATGGAATACAAATACAATAGAGTCTTAATCATTAGGCTACTGTGAGATCATTGTTAACAGTAAGAAAGACATTGTTCTCACCAAGTTAGGTGATACAAATCACACATAAAAATGTCATATGGGTCAAGAAACATGAGCAGTCAGAAGACCAGACACATTGGAACAAACATCCTAAGGTCAGCCAAACTTATTTGCGAGTTGAACTGTAAAATTGTTGTAATCGTAAACATCCATCCCAGTTTACAGACTGACTTCCTGCCTCATCTTTGATTCAGCATACTTGCCACAGTTTGCGGGCGCACAGTTTTTCCAGTGAGGGTGTATAATGAGGTGTGCTCACCATAGGGCTGGGCAATATATCGATATATGAGGCAAGATATCGTCTTACATTTTGGAAATTGTAATAAGACAAGTCCTTTCCTGGTTTTAAAGGCTACATTACATCAAAGTGATTAAAGTGAACTTACCAGACTGTTCTAGCTGTTCTATTATTTGCCTTTACCCACTTAGTCATTATATCCACATTAGTGATGATTATTCATCACAAATCTCATTATGTAAATATTGTGAAAGCACCAATAGTCAACACTACAATATCGAATATACAATATTAATATCGATGTATTTGGTCAAAAATATTGTGACATTTGATTTTCTCCATACTGCCTAGCTCTAGCTCCCCATCAGTTTGACTTCCTGATAAAGTGGTTAACATACTCTGGATAAATTATAACCTGTCTAATCATCCCATCAGGGTTTGGATGAGAAAGAGTGGGGGGAAATGAAGTGATTTGGGTTATGAAATATCCAAGAAGAGCAGTTGAGTGCATACCTGAGAGCTGCAGGCATTTACTGTCTGCACTGGCACTAACAGGGTTCAGTCCCAGGGCGTCCTTTTGGACAGAGTCTTCCTCAGAGATGCACAAAGCTGTCAGTTCCTGCATCAAGTTGTCAAATTTCTGCCAATCACAGGTATAATTTCATTAAAATATGACAGCACCACCTAAACTGACTGGGAAAATATCAAGCAACACTGCATGGCAGCAATTACTCTCAGATCAACTAAACAGATTAATGAAAACACTTTGAGATAACCGATGACTAACCTTGCTTTGTAGAGGAACGCTATCCTCTGAGGCATTCCTCATGGCTTTTTTTATGTCACCCACTGGGAGCCATGTGTCTACAAAGATCCCCAAAACTGCCGCGTTCTTAACCAAGTCTTCATACTCCTGCCGATCACACGGTTATTTTAATAAAAACATGACGGACCAGAAAATAACAAAAGCATGAAATCACTTTGAGATAATCGATGACAGACCTTTAAATCTCGAGACACGATAGCCTTCAAAGCCCTGATGGTGGTGTCTTTTGACTCAAAAAGTTCCTACAGGTGAAAACACACTTTGATTTGTTCTTGTGAAACAACTTACACACAATTTCAAAATAATGTAAATCACAAAGAGGAATGAAAGCATCAGGTCAAAGTATCAAGCCCAATTAGTGACTTCTAGAGGCTGCAGTGTTCACGACACCCCACGCTACGACAGTGTCGGGACAGGACTAGTCTAGATCAACCAGGGTACATTTCCAGGATAATAGCCTGACATCTAGCGGACGTCCCTCACCTTCCGCTCTCTGTGTCAAACTTCGTGCGTGTCGGGAAACAACAAAGTTTGAGCTAGCAAGCTACACTCTAAAAATGGCAAGTTTTGAAGAAAATTTGGATCGTGCAACAAGGCAGCCCTAATTGCATCATTCTGGGAATGATTGTAAAGATTTACAAAGAATATGTTTGCAGCATTTGCTATCTAACTGGGAGGTTTTGGGACAGATTGCTGTGGAGGAAGTACACGTGGCGATGCACTACCAATAGCAAATTACGTTTAACCATGTGTCCAGCCAATTAAAAAGCTCACATTACTGTATTGTGTGAACAGTTAACTTCATTTGATATTTTATGTGGCGTTTTCTTTTGCAGGGTGCAAATGTTCCACCAAAACAAGTTTCTTCCTGACACTATTTAGCAGAGCCACCTTTGCTGGGTCCGGAGCTTAGCACTGCCCAAGACGACTGTGATGGGTTAAATGAAACGCAAACGTTTTTTTTCTCCTATGTGTGGTGTAGCCAGACATAATAATAATAATAATAATAATAATAATAATAATAATAATAATAATAATAATAACAGATTTTATTTGTAATGCACTTTATATTTGGAACAAATCTCAAAGTGCTATAGTTGAGATCATAAAAACATGGTAAGAACATCAATATAAAATACAAATAGACAGTGCAACGACTCGCAGGGTTAATTAAAACTCATAAGTTCTGCTAAAAAATGTTTTTAGTCCTTTTTTAAAAGTCTCAGTAGTTTGAGGTACCCTCAGATGGTCGGGGAGGGCACACAGATCCACAGGGCAGTGGAGAAAGATCCTCCAGAGCCATAAAAGACATTATACAACTGTTTGTTGAACCAACCATGTCTAGTAAACTGTCTTAGATGGGTGTAATTGGTGGAGATGTCAGAAAAATAATTCAACTTAACTGGGTTAATATAATCCTGTTTGGCACTAGAGGAAAGGTCATAGGGCAATTAAAGACACAGTGAAATGGCATACTTATTTCCTCAATATGATCCTTCCTCCATTCGCCTGTTGACTGTGTGGTCCTATAAACTACTGAATACAAGTTGAACTAAAGTACAGATATAAAATCGTACCTTAATGTTTGTTGCAGCCGTTTGGTCTCCCTGTCCGAATGCGAGCGCCACCCAGAGTTCAAGCTGCTCCTTCTCCTGCATTTCTGTCATGGCCTTTATCTTCCGCTCCAGCACCAAGGCCTTCAGGCCGCTTTTTTGCTGCACATCCAGAATGGCCTCAGTCTGCCTCTTCTGCAGCTCGTCGTATTCCTGCTGAGCCTGTGGGACACACATTAATCCCATGAACACCCAGCCACCAGGCATACATATGCACAACATTCAGTGTTCGTCACCTGAGCGAATGAATAAAGGTAAAACTTGCGACTTGACAAATCAGTTTACCTGTTCGTATTTCAGCTCCAACTGCTGGTGCTTCAAATACAGCTCACGTCTCTCCCTGAGTATATGTGCACTCATTTCTTTGCCCCTCTGTTAGAGACATTATCAGAGGTTTGCTTACTTTCATCGTTTTAGCCAATATTCCAGTCAGTTATGAAATGTCACTCTCCACATCCACTTTGATTTCACTAAGACCTGACCTGTTTGTAGACTGAATGCAATTTTCTTTTGAATGGTAAAAATGTCTCAGCCATGGCCAGTGTTGCAGGTCCAATTTGAACCAGAAAGAAGTTCTACAAGATCTAATGGGAGATTTACATTTGGAATTTGGATAAAGGTTTTAACAAGGGCTCTTACATGTTTTTAATCACATGAGTGTCCTATTTAACTCAGTTTAAAAAGGGATATTTTCAAGTTTTTAATGCTCAAGTGGTATTTAAGACTAAATACTCCGTTGGTAACTCAGTTCACATTGACAGTACATGCAAATAACTTTAGCCTTGTTGAGAGAATCCTCTGGAAGGGCTTTGAAACTCAACTTGCTATTCAAAAGACCCTTTTTTAAAATCCATTTCTGCTCAAGGAGCTTTGTTTCTGCTAGCCATCCATTCCCGTTTATGGACGTATTATAAGACCCGCTCCCGTTTTGTGTCTCTGCAGGTGCATTTAAAAAAATTGTGCCGTTAAAGAGGAATTTGCGTGTTAATTTTGACAGTCCTAGTTTTATCTGCTCTATTTAGCAGTTTGATTTGCCAAATAAATTGTGTAGATCGAAAAACTGAATCAAATAAGGATTTAAAACCGTTCTGACTTTACTCCTGGTGGTGACGTCAATAAAGAAATAGCAAAGCAAGCTGAATTCTTGTGTCTCTACATTTGACCTGCTGAGTAAAGTAATGCTGCCATAACTGATGGTTAGTTGGCAAATCTATGAAAATCAGACTTGTGTTGTAAAAAGGAGGACAGTGTTTTCTTTTAGACACAAGAAGCAATGGATATCAATGCACAAAAACTATTCAACATCATCTTTTTACATCTCAATTTAAAATTTCAACAGTAAAATAATGTCCAATTTGCTTCATTATACCTGTTGCCTATTTGTGCATCACAGCTTAAAGCTATAGTGCGTAGTTTCTGTCGCCCTCATGAGGAATTCTAAGTAATGATGGTACAAGTCTTCCGTGATCGCGCAACCCCCCTCCTGCTAGTAGCCAAAGAGGACACAGGATTAAAACAACATGATTAACTCTTCAGAAGAGGTAATAAGGTCGCTGGACGACACAATCTTCTGAACATAGCCATGCTGAGAAATACAGAGAGCTGTGTGGAGTCTTAATTAGCTTTGCAGCAACTCATTTGGCAATGGCTTGAATGTAACGGACGTTCATTATAATAAAAAGGTTACGCAACAACAATGATAATAATGTACTTCAGATAGCTTGATGCTTTCTGCAGGCTGAACTCTGTAAAAGCTCTAAAATTAAGCAGTGAACCTTCAAACTCTTGGCCATGGCTTTTCTCTCTTTCACCAGCTGTGTGCGGCTCTCAGACATCTTTGGCTCCAATTCCTGCAGAGACTCGGTTATGCTTTTGTTCTTCTGCCCAGCTGCTGCCAGCCTCCGGTCTAGTAGGTCGCCCTTTCCCTTTGCAGCTTCAAGTTCTGTCTACCAAATGACGACAAACAATGGCATATCAAGCAAGACCAACCTGTACTTTGTTGTTGGTGGAATTTTATTTCCTGTCAAACCAAAACTTCACATGAAACAATTTCTTGAAAGAATTGACACATTTTGTGAGATTTAAAGACACAGATACATGAGTGGAATAAGCACATTAAGTGTATGCCTGCTGAAAGCGGGAAATAAATGTCTTGATACCTGATTGGCTGTAGTAGACTCACTGGGAAAAAGAAGCAGCAGCTTTTTTATGAATAAATTCAACCCCTGTGTGCTACAGATTTGTGTTTTTCTTTTCCTTTAGTGTGACAGGACTGCGATGAGCAATATCTCTTACCTCTAGCCTCTCCTTTTCCAAGCACACATGATGTTTATCTTCGACGGACTTGTTGAGATCTCTCCAGGCTTTGTTTTGCTCCACTACAACACTTACAATCCTCATTTTCATTTGCTTGTCGATCTCATCTAGCTTAGTTTGTGTGTTTTGGTTGTTCTCTTTGGCCATTATTTTCATTGTGTTGATATAGTTGGCCTCCATTTCTATTTAAAACAGCAACAGAGATAAATCATGGTTTATAGAGTTTATAATAGTGCTTTTTTGACTTCAACTCAGAAATGGACACATTTATCTACCTCTGACGGTCTTTTCATAGCTATCATTTAGTTCCTTTAATTCATCCTGCTGTCTCTGTTAAGATAAAAAAGGTGGCAGCTTGTTATACAGATGCATACTTGTAGAAATAAAAGTGTAAAATACAATGTATTGGACTGAGTTCTCACCTGCTTGAACTTTCCAATGAAGATTTTATTACAGGACTCCCTCTCTCCCATGTCCGCTTGTAAAATGTGCTTTTTCTTCTGAAGCACTACCTCCGACTCCACTTGGCCTCTCTGGGTCTTTGAGGTCCTGGAGATGTTGGCCACCTTCAGCTCACAGATCTCGTTGTGGTGCGCAGTCTCCAATTGTTTCAGCTTCTGCTTATGCTCCTGGAATCAATGATCAAATGTTGTGTTCAGCTGTGAAATTCACACACATTAAATAGGATTTACTGCAAATACATGGCATTACATTTATTTGGTCCTGTTCAACGCAACTTTGAATAAGTGCAAATAGGACTGGATGGTAATTCAGTGTACTCTATCAACTTTTTGTCCATCTTATGTGATCATATCTTGTTTTCACATTTCTGGTCAATGTAATCATTTAGAGCAAAATTATAATCAAGTATTTGAAGTTTTTGTGTAACACATGAAGAATTTCGACATGGGTCAATGAATTAGACATTAAAAACTGTTGTTAAAAATCCCTTGTGGCATTCAAGTGTGTGGAACACAGTAAGCTCTTTTACCAATACTCTTATATTCCTAGTATGAATGGGGGTATACAATAAAAATAAAATGGGTAGCTGAAATCAAGCAACCTGATTGGTTTATAGCGACTGAAAGTCCAGAAGTGATGCAGGAGACCAACAGATGAAGAAGCCGGGTGATCTTGGATTCAAGTGAGGCTTTATTCAAACAATGAACAACTCTCTCATGACAATGAGACAATCGTGCACCCAAAGAGTGTGAGCACCAGATGTCCAAATTCATGCCTGCAGCTAGAGTCCTTTTATCCTTATATTCTTGCTTACATCATACAGAACTTGAGTCTAGTGTCATTCTATAGCCTTAAAACTATGCCTTTTAGGGCAGCCATGATATAATAACCACATACCATGTCTATTTCCTTTTCACAATATGTATCACGCCGCATCTGAGAAAGTACTGTATATGCAATATTTAGAATATTTTCACAATATTTCTATGCTCTCTTCAAAGCCACCAGACTCCATTGACAAAACAGTCATTTTTACCTTGCAGAACAAGGTAGTTGCTGTTCTACCGCTGCCTCAAATCGGTTAGTTTGTGTTATTGTGTGATTTTGGTGAAGCCGAAATAACGCTTTAGCGTTAAGCAAAAGATATAGCCTATGCTAGCTGCTAGTGTTTTAAATAGCTATTTAAATTGGATTGTGACTGTAACTTTTATATAGCCATACTTGATGACCGCTTTATAAAATGCCCGAGCTGTGATATAATCACAACATACCATTGTCTGTCGTGAGCTATTGCTTATCATATTTAAAACTGACTCAAAGGCATAATATACAGGATCTTCCCAGATGAGAAAGTTTGTTCCGGCCAGTCAGCCGACTGGCTTTGGCCTAACTTGGTCACAAACCTTCTCATTTTACTGCTAAACAGTACACCAAAATATGTTTCTGTCAAGAAATTGGCAATACAGTAACATAATTTTTATATTTGATCAGCGCTGCCTAGTTCTACAGCTTAACTGCAGTTCACGAGCAGCATTAACGCTGCGTTAAGAGACTTGGCTCAGATTGGTTGTTATCTTCGTGCTTCGGTGGAAACTTGCAAATGCCATTGAGAGCACTAGGACGAGGCAGAGGAACATTATTTATTTCACCAATTATCTGTCTCATGTACTACTGTCAAGATATAGTGACAGTTCAGGCAAATATGACAAGCTATTTTTAATAAGTTACCAACTGCACTGTTAAGCATAAAAAAACAAACAAAAAAACTTGAAAACGGGATAATGACAAACTTCTGAAAAGTATGTGTGAAGCTTACTTTAATTTCTGCTTGCCGATGCCTCTCGGCCTCTTGTTTTAACCTGAGCCTCTCTCTCATACTGGCCTTGGCCTCATCCAGGTTTCTCTTGGAGTTGTCCCAGGATCTTTGGGCCTTGTCCTTCTCCATCTTAAAGTGCCTTTTCTGTTTCAGCACCCTATAGAATTCCTCTTGGACACTTGCACATTCCTCCCACATCTGCAGGTAAAATACATTTGGGACTTAAGTGTGTGAGGTGCAATATAAAGGAGTACACCTATTGGCTGTCAGGCTAATTATCACATCTGGTGTCTTAATGTAACGATTGGCCAGCTGCTGAGCTCACACGCAACTGTCCAGTCTTCTGCTCCGTGCTGTTAAGCTACACGTTGCAAAATCAAAGTAATCACAAAATGGAAATGCTTTCAGTGATAGACTTCAAGTAATCCTTATCAGTTAGCTAAATTATCGATCGGCTCTGACCTCATCCTTGTTCTTCTCTACCGCTGCTGGCAACTTCTCTTTAGCCGTCTCTGTGGTTTCGCCTTCAGTCTTGTTTGGCTGGACAGAAAATTACAATTAACATACATAAAACCTCTTTGCATTAATTAAGCTAACTGTTGGCTAGTTTCTTATTGATGCTAAGCTGGCAATACCTGGTATGTGAAATTTCACTGTAACATCCTACATTTGTCAACTGCCACTCACAATATTTCACACTGAAATAATTAACATTTTAAACTTTCAGAAAATGCACCCTTTTCTAGCTAACGTTAGCTAGCTAGCTATGTTAGCTATCACCTCTGACCTGAGCCTTGGGCATCTCCTCCTTAGGCTGACCGCCCTTTTTCTGCTTCCCGCCTTTGCCTTCCATCTTAGTCTTGGGCTGGACAGCAAATGAGTTAAGTTTTGACGTACATTATTAAAACCTCCAAAACAAAGCTGATTTCTGCCTGAGGCTGAGTTAGCTAGTTACCTGAAATACTAACTGCCATCCACACAATTATTGTGATTAACTGATTAACAAAGCAGTTTACTCACCATCATGAAATCTTGCTCAAAGACAAATGTCGGTAGTGAAAATGTAAATGTTTAAGGTTAAAAGATTCAGTCTGGCTGAATTTGGACAAGATGCACCGTCATGGCAACCATGTCACATTCTTCTTCTGTGATTTGTGGCAGTTTGAAGATTCTAAAGCCCTCCCCTTGATAATTCTTTTTACTTGAACCAACAATCATTACCATCGGATCCCCATGGGCTCGGTTCAGGTATCCATCCACAAATGCTCATGGGTATAGCCTAAATGGGTTCCATTCACACCTTAACATTAAGTCTTTTACTGTAAGATGTCAACAATATTCAACAAGGTGGTATTTATGCAAATTAGCACATACGTAATTAGATTATGCATTGTTTGCCCATGTTAACAATTTCAAAAAACTTGTAATACTTTTGTTTGTCTTGATGTAAGTAATCAACTCAGTAATGTTCATGGTGATATCTAAAGGTTAAAATGTTTACCCTATTCACGTGAGAAAAAAAATGAATAGGCGTATGAATAGGCTATATTTGGGTCTTTTTCGAAACTTTGCCCTAATGGGATTTTTCGGGGCTTTTTTTCCCCCTTACTCAGGACATATTAAGGATAAAAATCAGTTAAGTTTGCTTCTGTTGCAATTTGTTCAAGGTTGACCCATTTGGGCTTAAAATGACTGGACTACAAACGTGAAAGTCAAAGACTCGCCGGACATTTTATCAACGAGCCAGCTGGTTTCCGAAATGGAGAAGCAAAGAGCATCGCTTCTGAAGGACATGTCTGCGTTAATTTGGGAGTCCGTTGGGCCACTGCAGACTTCTGTGGACACGCTCCGCGAGACGGTGAGTCACTTTAATGGCTGCCTTGCCGCTGCAGAATCCCTGGCGGACGATAACTTCGAGCGCATAACAGTCACCGAAAAAACAGTGAAGATACTACAAGCTCAGAACAAGTCTCTTCAGGACCGCCTTGACGATCTTGAAAACAGGTCCTGTAGAATCAACCTCCGGATAATTAACATTCCTGAGGGCAGTGAAAAAGGACGGGACCCGACCGAGTTCATATCCAATTTGCTGATGAAGAACCTCGGCCCCGATGTCCTCCCCAAACCCCCCGGAGCTTGAGAGGGCACATCGCTCTCTAGCCCCTAATCCTGGACCGGGAGGTAGACCCTGGCCTTTTGTGATATGCTTTCATTGTTTTCAGGAGAGGGAGAAGGTGCTTCGCTGGGCCAGACAACATGAGCTTAGACACCGCGAAACAACGCTGCGGGTGTACCCAGACGTCAGCGCCATCACTGCAAAGAAACGAGCCGGTTTCAACAAAATTATTAAAAAGTCTGTTTTTAGATCGCTTGATCAATTAATAAGCTCCTTCCTCTGGGGCAATAAAAATCTGCGAATCAGAAAATCAGTGCTACAGCTCCCAAGACTTCTTGGTGGCTTAGCATTGCCCAATTTCGTACACTATTACTGGTCCTGTAATGATCAAACTTCTATACTGGATTAACAACTCAGCAGATGAAGAGCGACTAGCATGGGTGGCTATGGAAGTTTGATCCTCTATACTCTCTCTTCATTCTCTGGTTTGCTCCCAATTCCCTTTGTCTGCCTCCAACTTGACTTCTAACCTAGTGGTGGCTCACTGTTAAAATCTGGATTTTATTCTAAATTAGGAAAAGCCTAGGCCTCCATAGATCCTCAGACCTCTCCCCCATTGTAAACAATCACCTATTCCTGCCCTCCTGCACCGATTTGACTTTTCGGACTTGGTTTGACAAAGGTATAACTAAATGTAAGGACCTTTACAACCAAGGAACTTGTATGTCCTTTTCTGAGCTCTCAAGGAAATTTGACTTGCCTATTTGACACCCTTTTCATTTTTTTCAGATTAGGCATTTTGTTCAAAATCAGAACCCCATATTCCCTAGTCGACCCCCGGAAACTCTGGTTGATTCATTATTGGCCCTCATCATTTCTAGCATTTACAGCCCATTCAACTATTGACACCCCAGCGTCCGGTCCCAAGGACTCTTGGGAGCAAGAACTTGGAACCACTCTACCTGATGATTATTGGAAACTAGTCTTACGGCTAGTTCATTCCTCGTAAATATGTGCGAGACACAACCTCTTACAGTGTAAAGTGGTACACAAAGTTCATTATACCAATTTGAGGCTGTCTCGGATTTACCCCAATGTATCTGACTCCTGTAATAGGTGCAAGCATTCCCCAGCTGACCATTCCCATATGTTCTGGTTCTGTCCCAGGCTTGCCACATACTGGTTGGAAATCTTCAAAACTCTTAGCACTGCATATAACACTGCTATCTCTCCTGAACCTCTCTTGGCTTTGTTTGGTGCCCCTTTGCAGCCTTTTGCTTCCAAAGCCATGCGGAACGTTCTTTCCTTTGCCAATCTGATGGCCAGGCGCCTCATACTCCTCAACCAGAAACACACTCAGCCTCCATCTCATAGTAGTTGGGTGAAAGAGGTGTTACGGTCCGCTAGACTTGAAAAGCTCAGATTTAACCTCAATGGCTCCTTAAATTCATTTGAAGTAACTTGGAGACCTCTCTTAAATTATATTGAATCTTTAGCATCTCTGCCTGACAGTGATAACTGAGCGCGCCCCCCCCCCCCCTTTTATTTTCTTTATTTATGTATCTGGTTTGTTTTACGTATATTATACTGTTCACATGTCAATTTTGGATTTACCATGAGAATTGTTCTCTCACAGGTGGGGTGGGATTGTGGGAGGGATAAAAAGATCAAGGGAAAAAATAAAGAATTTAACCAAAAGTTAACAAAAATATAAAAATAAATAAATCTCAATATCATTTATAAAATAAGTTAAAAGATTTTTGTCCTCTGCCTTTTCTCCTCTTGCCCTGCAGTTGTCGCAGTTGAACCATTTTAAATAAAAATTTCAATTAAGTATTCCTTTTTATAAAGAGAGAAAAAGTATTATATAAATGATACTGAAATTTGGTAATGGTTTATTTAAACATTTACCCCTCTGCCTCTATGGACCAGCCTCCTGAAACAGACAGAGACACAGAGACAGACAGAGACACAGACAGAAAGAGACAGACAGACAAAGACACAGAGACGGACTGAGGGCCCTATCTTGCACCCAGCGGACCTTTCCCTCCACAGACGCACGTCGGTAAATTAGAGAATGAACTTGCACTCCCGGGGGCGGTTCAGCAAAAAGGTGAGTGTGTGTGTGTGTGTGTGTTCCAGCACAAACGTTCCCTGGTGCTATTTTGCAGTTTCAGAAAGCAATTGCGCCACTGACCAGGAAAAACCTAGTCTAAAGTCAGTGGCGCTAGTCTACAGTCTGTGGCGCTAGTCTAAAGTCAGTGGCGCGTTATCCAGATACTATTTTAGGGGCGCATGCTTGGCCATAGCTGTGCACAACACGCATACACTTTGCTTCTCTCATCCACACGGACGCAGCAGTTCCATTTTTGCAAACCATACATAATTACAAGGAAGAATATTACTGAAAATGTGCTTCAGGTGTTTGGATAGGCCAGGAGGCACTTTACAGTACAGTCCTCAAAAAGTTGCAGCATTCTTTGTGGCTTGTTGCGTTTTACATAACATTTCCATGAATCATGTATGTGTTATAAATGAGGAAATATTAGAGGACTTAAGGAGACGTGATGTTGAACTACGGCGGGATTGGACACTTGAGGGTCCGGGAGTGGCATGCGCGATGTGGTCCTGGTGGAGCAGGTGGACGGAGATAGAGTGGGGGGGAGGAGGAAGGGGCACAGCAGGAGTAGGTGGTGCATTTGGAGGCCCACGCTCCATGGTAAGGGTGCTCTGATCAGGATTTTTGGGGCCGATCACCGATTGCTGGAAGACGTATCAGCCGATACCGATCGCTTTTATGAACTGAAAATTACGCCTTTAGGTAGCATGCGCACGTTTAGAGAATGTATCGGTAATTGTTTGGCATTTTGCAAAATCTAAAAAAAATGTCCTTTCAATCACTGCAGACATTTGTTCAGCAAAACTAATTTGTAGTTGTAGTTGTCAATTTTCAGACTAATCCTAAGGTAAATGTTCTAGCTCCACATCAGTGCTGAATACAAGTGAAGCTAAACAAAAAACTTTCCTGTCGAATAACAAAAAAAAATGAACAGTCTTGAAATCTAGATACATTTTAAAGAGACTTCACATCTCTTGGGATTTCAAGAACTACAGCTTAACAGAACCACAGCTCAGGGTACCCCAGGATCCTCCAACTTAAATTCAAGGCTTTTTAAGACGTTTTAATACCATTTCAAATTAAATTCAATGCCAACTTCGCACACATTCCGGCAGAAGTATGAGGGGAAAATGTAAAATCTGTATACATTTTTCAACCCTAGAAAATAAGTAAGCTACTTGAATTAAATAAAACATTTTATTTAAATGATCAGTCATATTTAATACAATTTATCGGATTATAATATAATCCAATAAAATAAGATTACACTGCATAATGAGCACTTTTACTTTTGGTACTTAAGTTTTGTAACAGTTTTTTTCTACTTTTACTGCAATACATGATCTAAGTCTTCCACCTCTGTAAATCACCAACAACAGTCGTGCATGAAAACCTGCAGGAGTGTTTAACACTGAAAATACACAGCTCAGTTCAGCGTTTACTTGCAGCTCTGCTACAGTAGCAGATAACCGCTAACGTTACCTGCCGGTCACATCGTCTCTAAACTGTCCGTTCACAGTGACGTCCTGCACGGATCAACAGAATATTAGAATCCGGCGGCTGCTCGCTCCGTTTGTTATATGCACATCGAGCAAATTAATGTCCTCACAGATCCAATCTTTGCAAATGTTACCGCTTTGTGTTTGGCTAGCTAATAAGCCGTTAGCCTGTTAGCTTGAGCTTTGTCTGAAGGCGCCGAGCAGCCAGCCAGGCTCCGACAACACCGACACATTCCGCACATCCTCTGCTCAGTTTAACCGCTATCCCCCGGTAGTGGTCATAGAGGCGCATTTACTTTGTGTCTCGGTCCTCCGGTGCGTCCAGCGACTTTGGAAATTTCCGCCTCGTGGAATTTCCTTGACACACATGTTGCAAATCGCTAATGTATTGTCTTTTTCAGACACCTTGTAGAACTGCCAGACCGGTGAATGTAGGGAGACCGTCATTTTAGCTCCATGTAGAAAATGTTCTCACGAGTAGTGCGTCATCTGATCGGGCTATCAGATCGGCCTTTATGGAGCCCACCGATCAAACTATTTAAAGCCAATATCGGGCGATACCGATTGGTGACCGATCAATAGGGTTGGGTACCGAAACTCGGTGCCAATAGGGCCCCGGTTCCGACGTAAACGGTAATAACGAGACCGAATAAGGACGAAAATTTCGGTGCCTGAATTTACACTAAACTCCACGACAGGTAACGTTAGCCTACCTTTAGCTAGCAGTTGGATTAAACAATGTGTTCTTAAATGTCACCGACTGTTGTTTAGTAGGCCTGTCCTTGTTTCTTCTTCTTAAAACTTTCTTAAAAAGTATCGGTTCAGGCACCGTTTTAAAAGTACCGATTTAGCACCGGTATCGGAAAAAACCCAAACGATACCCAACCCTACCAATCAATCTGAGCACCCTTACTCCATGGCTGCAGCAATCCTCTCCAGACTTGAGATGCGCCCGAGAGGCCGCAGCAACATCGCCACCCGGTCAAGAGCATTTATTGCTTTGCCCTGATGAGAATGTCGGTCTCCTCCGCTGTGAACTGCTCCTGGTGTGCGCCAGGAAAATAGAGACAGGACGACTCAGACAGACATGGCTGCCCTGAGAGGAGCGTATATGTGCTCATTGCTCAACAGGGGAGGTAGAAACAGAGATACACTTCCTTCTCCACTGTGAAAAAAATATCTTCACCAAGAGTTACCACTTATAAGATCCCGACATTACAGATTGGTTAGGATTGTACAGTAAACTGTTAAGTATTATATTGTGTTATGCAATTGTTTTGTAATTTAGTGTTGGTTAACAATCAGTACAGAATAGAATCTATGTGACACCTACTGTATGTATTGTGTACTATATATGCATTTTCTGTAAACTGCTTTGGCAACATGTTTTCTTTGTTCATGCAAAGAAAGCAAATTGGATTGAAAATTGAATTCATAGACAGACAGACACTGCAGCTCAACACATTTAGGCATGTAGACAATGTCAACACGATTTGCGGAAGTTCAAATCGAGCATCAGAATAGGAAAGAAAGGTAATTTAAACATCTCAGTCAGCTTACTTTCACCTGTGCACCATCAACTATTTCTGACCGTCTCTCTCACCTACCAGCACCTTCATCCTTGCCAACGCCCTGATCACCTCCCATATAGATTACTGTAACTCTCTCCTCTCTGTCTACCTCACAAGCTTCTCCATAAACTCCAACTGGTCCAGAATTTAGCTGCCCGGATCATCACAAGAACCCCCTCCATAGATCACACACCTTCCACCGAAGGCTAAAAACAGTAATCTCTTCCGAATACACCTCGGATAAAAAAAATAAATAAAAATCTTGAACCTGCACTTTCATATGTCTCTTTGTAGCTTTGCTTATTTAAAGCTATGTACTTGCACTTTCATGTCTCTTTGTAGCTGACTTATTTAAAGCTAATGTACTTGCACTTACTACTTGTAAGTGTCCGTTCATTTAACAACAAACTGGACTACATCCAACTTCAACGATGCTCCCAACGCGAGTTCAGAGACTGTTTTTTGCTCAACAGTGAACCGGACTGTCCAGCAACCAGGACTGCTAGCCCTCCGACAATCCGAGCTTCTTTTACGGTCTATGGCTCTCTCTCATGGATGTATTAAGAGAACTTCTCAGCAGCAAACGTTTACAACAATTATGTGCATTCAAACTAGCGCACGTGTACCACCGGGATACATCGGTACAGATTGGAGAATATGCAGGGAACGTTATTACAGACAGAATAATCGGCACACTACGAGAGCTTCGCCTGCCACGGAGACCAGCGGACTCGTCGTACCCCAAGCCGGGTAGGGGACATCCACATCGGCTAGGTGGGAAACTAACGCTAGCCGGGGAAAAGGCACATCCAGAGCGAGCTAACGCTAGCCGGCCACCTGTCCCATCAATCCTGCTTGCAAGTGTCCGTTCACGACATCAAACTTCAACGATGCTCCCAACGCGAGTTCAGAGACAGTTTTGTGCTTTCATGGAAACATGGCTGAACAACAGTGAACCGGACTGTCCAGCTACCAGGCCTGCTAGCCTTCCGACGATCCGAGCTAGAGGTGCTTTGTATGAAGGTGAGCTGTGTTAACACGGACTGGTGCAGAAATGGGGTGATTTGTATCCAACTAACTGCTAACCGCTGGAGTTTGTGACTGCCATGGCGACCATTCGACATACCACGCTAATTCACGGCTGTGTTTATACTCTGTTTACAGCCCACCAAGCCTAATGCTGGTATGCTTAGCTGAACTTTACGGAGCCTATAATGTGTGTGTGTGCACTAAATGTAGCCCGTTTCGTATGTCGTTATTATATAATGTAGTTTTTATATATTTTAAATGTGTAACACCACTTGAGCCACGATGAAACGTTTTGTGTATATGATTGAAACAACAATAAAACACATTGAGTTGAGCCGAATGCCTCTGTATTGCCTGTCTGTCAAGCAGTAGGCGTGGCTTGGGAGTGGACTCAAAGCAGCAAAGCGAAGTGCATTCTGGGATTTGGTGTCTTTCATCTATATGAGCCAAAAACACATTTTCTGGCTTTTCTCGGCCTAGAAGGCACCAATACATTTTTTTTTTTTTCACATTTCTGCTACATAAGTGACCCAATTTAAAGATATATTCAGCTTTCCAGCGGTGAAGTATCCCTTTAAGTGACGTGAAATGCGCCCATAAATAAAATGAATTATTTTAAAAAGGACTTTAAACGTGGCATGGTTGTTGGTGCCAGAGGGGTTGGTTTGATCATCTCAGAAACTGCTGATCTCCTGGGATTTTCACGCACAACTAAGTCTAGGGTTTCAATTCAATTCAATTTTATTTATAGTATCAAATCATAACAGGAGTTATCTCAAGACACTTTACAGATAGAGTAGGTCAAGACCACACTATAGTATTCAGTGAGCAGCAGTTCTGCCTTGTTGATGGCAGAGGAGAATGGTCAGACTGGTTCAAGATGATAGAAAGGCAACAGTAACTCAATTGTGGTATGCAAAAGAGCAAATTTGGTATGCAGAAGAGCAAATTTGAAGAAATTCCATCTATGGGGACCTGAGATTTCACATTCACAAGAATGGGACTGACTGATAACCCAAAAGCATAATGGTTGTTAATAGTGTGGAATGCGAGCGGTGAGAGAGCAGTTACGGAGAGTTTGTTGTTTCAGTACAGAAGTGTAGCTTTAAGATTTTCAATTGAGCGTTTCTGAATTGTGCTAACAAAATGTCGAGCTACACTTGCAACTTTTATAGACGTTGCAGAAATTGAGTCTAGTTGTGCTAGCATAAAGCTACCTTGAAGACCATCGAGTCTGCAGTGACCAGGGAGGACTACTGCCAACCAAAAAGACATAATCCTAAAATGCTGTTCCAAAAGTTGAGAGCTGCAGATAGAGTAGAGGTAAGCCAACTCATTCAGATTGACCTGGCATCAGCAAGTAACACACAAAAACATGGAATGATAGCGTTAACTTCTCCATCTTTCAATAATGTGGTCAAACACTTACTGTATAATAACGATCAGCCTGTCAGTGGCAAAAACAGCGCTTCTAGTGGACGTACATGGTCCAGGCAAGATGAAGATGGTCTAGTACCGAAACGTTGCATACTATTAAACTTTATATATTTTTGCAAGTTCGACAGTGTGCGGGAGTTTTTCTTTGCAAACCTTGTATGTTAGAAATGTTATATTGTTTTGGTAAAACGTGCTTGCTAGCTAGCAGTTACAGCACCAGTAGCTAGCTCTGTGCGCCAATTGCCTTTGTGACTGTTGTAGTTGAGCCATGTTATGTAAGCTGTAACATTACAAATAGCCTACACAATTCCTGCCAAAATATCAAGCACTGTACTGTAAACCGTTGTGTGCAATACTTGTTTTTATCTCTATCGTTTCAGTTTTACAAAACAAGTCAGCACCTAGAATTGGCGCCTTGCAGTCGTACGCCTCTGCCAACCGGTCAAGTTGCAGTTTATATCCTTGTCTGTCCAGACTCATAATATAATATATGTAGTAAAGACTTTGAAGCAATTTAATATATTTGTCGCCAGTGACCTCGGCCTTTGACCACCAAAATATATTCAGTTAGTCCCCGAGACATTGCGTTCACAAGAATGGGACAGAAATATGTGCAGATGTACGTACAGACAACCAGAAAACATAATGCCTCCAGCCATGGTAATTGCGAAGGTATAAAAATCAAAAGAGGAAACAAGACTTCAGTAGAGTACAAGACAAGTCAAGCCATGTGTTTATTGGAGGACTTTTAACTGGCTGTCTAGCTTTGCACAAGAAAATGTGCATCAAGGGCAGTACAGGAAGGGCTTAACATTAACAAAACACTAACCAATAATTATGCCACAGGAACAGTGGCTAAAAAACAATACTGAAAACTTTGGCAAAGTTACTAATACTCGTTACAAACTCACAACGGCTTCACTTTGAATTAAAACATTAAAGATGGCTTAGATTTATCAAGTGTCCCAGTAAGCTTTTCTGTTCAGCCAGCATGCACAATACCAGGGCATCTGTTAAGTGGAATGCAGCGATCATTATTCTTATTGAATACACTTGTGCTTTTCCTACTCCGTGACATAATATACAATAATGAATCCCTCATTAATTCAAATGAGTCGTTTGTCATTCAGTGAAATGTTTCATCACAGCTGGTTTTGCTGTAACCTGAGCAGTTTGCTTGTGGTAGTTTGGCTCAGCTCAAAGGAAGAATAGCTTGTCTGAAAGCTGGATGGCTGGCTCAGAGTGCAAGTACTGTCCAGACAGGTAAGCCAGCTTGTGGGCATACTTGCATGGTGCTGGTACACGAATGGTGCCCGGCCAGTTCCAGTACAAATGGCACATTTTGAAAGTCAGCCTGGTGTGGGAACAAAGCAACAACGTTAAATGTGTTCTGACCAAACATTTACATTTAAAGCCTTATTCTATTTGCCTGGAGACTATGAAATAACAGCAACACCCTTTCCCCAAGTTCTATTTTGTGGTGTTCAAATTATTCTGATTTGTTTTTCAGTCACTGTTTGCAAGAGTCTACTTGTCTATTCCTCTTTTTTTTTTTTTTAAATGCAGTTTTCCCATATGGCGCACACAGTTTATTAGGTACACCTAGCTCAAACTAATGAAGCCAAATCTAAGAGCCTTCTAATAATCCTACCTTCATAAGTAGAGATGCACTGACTGACCGGCTGGTGACCGGAATTGGCCGATTTCCATGTCAGCGACCTGACGGCAGTCTGACATATACCGATGTTATGCCGGTCAAATGCACTCGGGCGCCGCATGATTAACATCACATCAGCATCACACGTGCACACGCAAGGTTCGCTATATGCATGTCGTTTAATCAGCTGTTAAGCCATCTGCTCTACTGATCTCAGGTGAACAGTCAGCCACTCTCTCCCCTCTGAGGCTGAAAAACTGGAACATGAAAACCGCACTCACGCGGGTCCCGTAAAATATGACAGCTACAGTTTATCGGAAAATATCGTTGGGCACACTAACTGATGAATTTACTGTTTATCAGACCCGAGATGAGACAAGAAGCCAACGTTAGCGAACGCTGTGGTCCCTTGGCCTCTTGACGCCCTGCTGAGAAGACGCTGTATTAAAAAAAAATAAAAGACGCTGTATTCCTCCGACACGCTGTATTAACATTACGGTTTAAAACACTTTCCAGGTTAATGGGGATGCATACCGCTCAAAACCAACATTAAAAAAATGTATCTTCCCTCAGCGTTTAGTTTTGTTGCTAAACTGTGTCAGCTGTGACGTTTTCAGGCAATGTTACTGCTGACGCTCAAACAGGCATGTGTGTGTTTTGAGAAATATCTTTATACTGCAAGGCTATATTTATTTTATTTGTTACTTCTATATTTTATTGCCATTACCGGTTTTCCCTGTTTTCATACAGAAGTTTAGTTTACTAAATATATATAAAAAAAAAAAAAATAGTTTGATACTGGATGTGAAAAGAAGGAAATGGTTCTTCCATAACATTGCACTTTAGATGTGTGCGAATTTCCCACACCAGGAGTAATTTATATAGTTCTATTTTATAGCGATCGATTATTTATTAAAAAAAGTTATGTTATATTCAAAATGTAAAATGTTCTTTTAAAAGAAAAGATAGAAAAAAATGTGTCTGTACTGTAAAATGGTTAGAAAAAATGAAAACTCAATGAAAAATTGGAAATCTGCCTAGAAAATTGTAATCGGTGCATCTCTATTCATAAGGTTATGATGTTCTAAGTTTACTGTTATGTCAATCTTTGTGTTTCATTTGAACTTTCTGTCACTTCTGGTGCAAGCCCTCAGTGTGCACCCTAGTGTGCATGGAGATGAGGCGCTATTCAACGTTTTTCCGTGCTGCTAGCATTTTTCTCTTACATTTAACTGCAGACGAGAACACTTGAAGGCGTCATGGCATCAACTTTGAAGTATTGGTCCTCATGATATTCCTAGTCTGAAAACTTACTTCACTTGGTTGGTTGTCTAGTTTACCATTTAGTCTGACCGTGAATTTTACACCAAGAATCTAAAAAAAATATCAAAAATGGCATGATATAGAAGGACCACGTTTGGTACATGAATGATATTTCGCCCTTCAACAGTGTATCATGAAATAAAGAGTCTCCATTGCAAATTTGCCATCCCAAAGTGTAATAGCTTTCTTTGCAAATAACTATGCTGAAGCCTTAGAAAATTATATACATACATACATACATACACATACACACACACACACGACATAAAGCCTTGGAAAAATATATACCAAAGGTTTAGTTCAGTAATAAATCTTAGCTTTACATTGATCGGAAATGAGGAGTGACTGGTGGAGGTCTATATGTTTAAATGCCTTACTGAGAACTAGTCGGAAGTTTACAGTTTTCTGATGGTAAACATTTCTCATATTGTTGAGAAATAAAACATTTCTCATATTGTTGAGAAAAAAAACACATTTATAGTATTCATTAAAATATAGAAATGTATGCATATAATATGCAATATGGAACATTTTTGGTCTGACTAACAATCTAATACCAGACACTGACTAAATGAATATGGTCTTTGTGCATGCCAATACTTTTCTTGAATTAACTTCAATAAATCAAAATATTGTCCAAGAAAAAAAAAAAAAAAAAAAAAAAGGTCTACCAGGTCCAGCAGGTATAAATAAATCATTCAGATAGTTTATACAGAATTAACATGTTTTACATGTGTATCAGTAATAAGAATGAATCTGTGAATAAGAAAGCAATACCTTTGCAAATGGTCTGGTGAGAGGTTTGCCGTGTTGTACAGGGAGATGTAGTGTGTCGGAATTCCACAGCCCTGGCGAATGGAATGTGCCATTAAAAAGAAATCCGTCCTGAATGGAAAAAAAAAAAAAAACAACCAACCAAAACTAAGCGTTAGAAACTTTAAATAGCAAGCAGCTGTCTTTGATGGAGTCCTCATCAAAGTGCACATATTTACTATGGTTACCAGCAGATGCTGGAGCCTTTTAGATGTATGCAGGTAAAGATAAAAAGCTATGTTCCTCTTCCACTACCCGGTTAGGCTGCTCTTACAATCTTCATGTAAGAATAATCTTTTCATTATATGCTCACATCATTTCTCCTCCTGTACTACATTCAGATTCTGCACACAAATGGTACCACAGTTGGTCAGCTTTTTTTTCTTTTTTTAACAAATTCTCTTTTCAACTACACTGCTAGTGTAAAAGCCAATTAAAGCAGAGAGCAGACCATCTGTTGCCTAAGGCTAGATTCAGACTGAAAACACTTAAGTAATTCTGCCTTCTTATTGATTTTAAGAGGGACCACTGTGTTGGCACATGGGGAGTTTTGCTGTATAGGGATCTGGCAAGGACAAACAAACAAGACCGGGTCATTTGGTAAAAGACTGACCAGTCTTGCTGAGTAAGGGTGTGATCCAGAACCGTTCCAGGTGGAGGTGTGCCAATGTTGTTTGCAGCAAATGAGTAGAGGGTGGTGCTGATGCGCTTTTGGACCACAATGAAGACCAGCTTGGGCTCATAGCTGGGGAAAGTCTCAAAGCATTTGATCAACTGTGGGATCTCGTACTGCTCCACCATCTTTAGCTGACCATCTGACACACCATCCCGATACACCACGATCTTCTCTGGCAAGTTGTGGTTCACCTGTACAAAAGAACATACAACTGCAATGCACTTTGTGTGGCATAACATACTTTTCCTACCTAGATAACATCTGGATGGAGATCACGTTAATACACAGTGTAAATTGGGCATTAATATCAGAAAGTCCATGTCGACCATATAATTGACTAGGGGTGTCCTGATTCTCCTAGTCTATACACGACTTTCCACTTCCAAGATTGCTCCATTGCCGCTACCGGATTTCACTCTTTTCGGCCGGATGTCTGGTACCTTCCGCTTTCTTGGTGTTGGCAGTCTAAACTGCATTTATGAGGACTATGGTTAACTGCTCCTCAGATCTCTGCAGGGTAAATCCAGACAGCTAGCTAGACTCTGTCCAATCTGAGTTTTCTGTTACACAACTAAAACAACTTTTGAACATACGTTCCACCAAAACAAGTTCCTTCCTGAGGCTATTTTGCATGGCTCTGCCTGGTGCTTAGTTTAAAGAAATGCCAATAAGTCAGAGCATGTTTTTCTCTTATCCCGAAATGATGTGTGGACTAGCCAGACACTCCTTCGCAGCGCTGTGGAGGAAGGTCTGGCAAAGAGACTATGATTCTCCAAATCCACAATTCAACTTTCTATTTTAAGGTCACGATTCCAATTGTAACTTTTTTTTTAGCACTGATGGCTATGTCACAAAGAAGAACCAGTAGATAGAAGGGTACAACAACACTAAGTTTCTCAGGGTTTACTAGGTGAACCTGAATTTACCATGAGATAACGAGGAGCAACTGAATGCACAATGAATATTGTATTTTCTTACCATGGCTACATACAGTGTTAAATACATTAGTGCTAAGGGTGTCACGATTTTCATGAAATTCATCGAAATTAAGTAACAATCTTAAATATGGAATAAAAAAATGGAATAGTCAATACTGCCACGCCCCCACGTCACGTCCGGTCGCCTTGTCAAGCGGAAAAAAACTGTGTTGAAGTGCTGCGAGTCAGTCAACCTCCTGTAAGCGTTTTAAGCCCTCAACTAAGCCTTCAAGGCAGCGCAGCGACGGTAGTCTTCTACCATAACCATTGCCTAATCCCATAGACAGTATATAAAAATGGACCCAGCGACCCCGCTGTTTTTGACAGAGACAAGTGAAGCCTCTTACCAGCACTTTTCCGGTGATGGTTAAGTGTTACTGAGCGTTACTGCGCAGCTGCAAACTTAGCTTCCCGCCGCCGATGTGACGTGAACAACGTCTCTGAACGTTGTAAGTCTTCTGGTAGCTGTGCCAAGAGAAATCTCAATCATTCCCAATCTATCAGAGACGGAGAGCGTAGGAATATGTAAGGAGATAACATAGGCACAGGCTAATTATTGCTAACTAAAATGCTAGTTAACATTAGTAATTAAACTAAACAGCTAATGTACGTCGAAACTGCCTGCGAGCTTCTCCTGTACTATACGGTAATTCCTCTACAATGCGAAAGTAAGTCGCGTTGTTATGACACAATCGTTAGCCTATTTTTATAAAAACGTCTGCTACTGAGCCATAACGTGAGGTACAAGGTAATGGAGCCTTGTGTACATTGTCGTGTTTCTTTAGAAATAAACAATGGACAAATCAAGTCTTTAAACGCTTCAGATGTAAAGTTAGTGGCTGTCAAAGTGACGCCAAAATGAATGGCAGTCAATGGGATGCTAACGGGGGTGATGGATAGGGGTTAGCAAAATGGCACCATCGCAGCTTCGCTCTGAGGAGAGAAGCCTGCCCCCTTGCCTAATCCTAGTGCCTTCCAGGCAGCGCTGCCTGGAAGACGACACTGGGGCCATCAAACACCAAACTGTGGTGCGAAGCGTCTGCCCTCAGCATTGTCGGTAAACTTTTTTTTCTTTTTACTTTGACAAATTGTCAAGTTTCCAACTGACTGAAGATATGTTATTGTTACATTATGTTAATTAATGTTTTAAATTTGACAATGTAATGTGGTACATCGTGTACATTGTCAGATATTATATAACATACATGTCTAGTCTAAAAATGGCATAGCAACCTGTGCTTTAAAAAAAGAATAAGTAAAAATTGAACCGTGACCTTAGAATCGAAAATGTAATCCAAGATTTGGAGAATCGTGACACCCCTAATTAGTGCAGTATGAAAAAGAAAAAAAGGATCGCCAATCCTGCTTTGATGTCCATCAAAATTAAAAGCTTGTTTCAAATCGATTTTGGATTTAGAAATCGTGAAATACCGTGTTTGACCCTATCCTATCAATATGGGCCAACATTTCTAAAGAATGCTTCCAGCACCTTGTTGAATCAATGACACAAAGAATTAAGTCAGTTCTGAAGGCGAAAGGGATCCCCCACACCTAGGGCTGGGCGATAAAACGATAACGATATGTATCGCGATAGACATGTAATCAATATCAATAAAAAATGCGCTCGATAATTTTTTTTTTTTTTTCTTCGTCGGAAGAAACCAGAGGTTTCAAAGCAAGTTTGGTTGCATGAACAAAGGCACTCGCTCTCTGGTAGCCTAGCAACGTAGGGAGTGACACGCTTACAGCCAATCATGTAACAGTATTCTGTTTGGTTGCGCCATATAGTTGTCTCGTGTTGAATTCTTCAATAACAGAAGCGGCGTGGAGTGATAAGTGGAAAATGCGTGCTGCAGCGAGCGCGGAAGTTCTTGATGAAACGGGAAACGTCAGCTCGCCAATATGGCAGTTTTTTGGATTTTATAAGTCTGACCGTAGTCAGACCAATGTCGTCTGCAAATTATGCAAGACCATCGTCCGCACCGCAAACCTGTTTTACCACTTTAGCCGCGCTCACCCTTTAATGCACAGCCGTACTCGCCAGCAACGTCCAACAACATCTGCAGCTGGAGCCCCGCACAAGCAGCAGAGCACCACGGAGAGGTACTCTCAGTGCCTTATGACTGTAAAAGCTAAACGGTACAAATAAATAACGGAGGCAGTGGCATATCATATAGGCAAAGACATGCTTCCGCTGAGCACCCCCCCACCATGTACGGTTTAGGCTGTAGCGTGACTGTTAGACGGAGAAAAATAATAACTGTTACTGTACTGTATCACGTTTGTTTTTTATGTTACAGATGTAAAGTCTACCTCAGTTTTATTTCAATTTCTCCTACGTTTACAAAACACTGCACATATTTTAAAACACTTCATTCACCAGAAGTGTTCATTGTGATTTTAGACTTATGTTTCCATTTGAATTATTTGTTTTCCATGGTTGTGTTGACATTTCTGCTTTTATAACTGAGAGGATTATAATCGCAGGAAGGTTAAGCTTAAAATAAAAACGTTTAAATTGAATACGGTACATTTTTTTCCTCCTGGTCCTTATTTTAAATAGGTCATAAAAAATATCAATAATTATCGATATCGACTGATATGAAACACTTATATCGTGATACAGTTTTCAGCCAT
This sequence comes from Gymnocephalus cernua, assembly GCA_023631565.1. Classification (NCBI taxonomy): domain Eukaryota; kingdom Metazoa; phylum Chordata; class Actinopteri; order Perciformes; family Percidae; genus Gymnocephalus; species Gymnocephalus cernua. The sequence continues at coordinate 38,115,764 of CM042425.1, read as the reverse complement.
ATCGCCCAGCCCTACCCACACCATAACACCATCACCAGCCTGCCCAGTGGTAACAAGGCATGATGGAGCCATGTTCTTATTGTGTTAAACGCCAAATTCTGACTCTACAATCAGAATGTCTCAACAGAAATCGAGACTCAGACCAGGCAACATTTTTAGAGTCTTCAACTGTCCAATTTTGGTGAGCTCGTGCAAACTGTAGCTGGTGGGGTCTTCTGCTGGTGTAGCCCATCCGCCTCAAGGTTGTTCATGTTGTGACTTCACAAATGCATTTAATGCATACCTCGGTTGTAACGAGTGGTTATTTGAGTCAAAGTTGACCTATCAGCTTGAATCACTCGGCCCATTCTCCTCGGACCTCTAGCATTAACAAGGCATTTTTGCCCCCCAGGACTGCAGCATACTGGATGGTTTTCCTTTTTCAGACCATTCTTTGTAAACCCTAGAAATGGTTGTGCGTGAAAATCCCAGTAACTGAGCAGATTGTGAAATACTCAAACCAGCCCATCTGGCACCAACAACCATGCAATGCTCAAAGTTGCTTAGATCATCTTTCTTTCCCATTCTGACATTCAGTTAGAAGTTCAGGAGATTGTCTAGACCTGGACGACACCCCTAAATGCATTGAAGCAGCCGCCATGTGATTGGTTAATTAGATAATTGCCTTAACGAGAAATTTAACAGGTGTTCCTAATAATCCTTTAGGTGAGTGTATATATCCCTTAGTGCATTCATGTGGATTTTTTTATTTAGTATCTTATTGTCCATATTATTCATGAGGATTTGTTTGTCATTTGTTATTTTAACATCCTGTTATGATGTATGTGTGTGTGATATACAGCTACTGGGACCTTGAATTTCCCCTTGAGGATCAATATAATATATTATATATATGATATATAATATATCATGTGATTGCAGTAGACAAAAAAAAGACTGATTTTTGGAATTCTATGAATTGATTTAGAATCGGTAGAGCTTGAATCGTGATTCGAATACGAACTGATTTTTTTGCACAACCCTACCCATCTGACTGATCAGAAGGCCCTGAGCGAAAAAAAGACAAGGGAGGGTATGTCCCAGTCATTTGTGATTCTTGGCCAAATGGTTTAGAAAGAAGGGGCATTGAATTACCTCGTAGTACTTCTGCAGTGCAGCCAGTAAACAAACTCTGAAGCCATTGATCAGTTCCTCAGAGGGTGTCTGGAAAGTTACTCTGGAGTACCAGCGAGTCAGTGAGCTGGGCAAGAAAAAAGCAAATGCATTTCTATTAAGATATAACCACAAGGGAATGTTGCAAGAGAAAAAGTTAAACGCATGGTTATTCACGGCAACTGAGATTTTGGTGTCTTCTAAACCTATGGGGGCTGGCCACTTTGTGTGCATGACAGAAAAAGTAAAAATCAATAAATCTTCTCCAAAACAAACATTAGTAGCAGTAATCTGCAGATAGTGGTTATTTTGGGGATGTTACAAAAGATTTTCTACCTCATGTAAGAAGTAACTGAGAGGTCTGTGGCAATACTGTGAAACTCATACTGTAGGTAGCAAATTAAACTCACATTATACTTTGTGTCCCACATGAATTGAGTTAAGTTTACCTGTTCACACTTGCGACAAAGCCCATGACTGACTGACGTGCCTTGCTGGTGTCATGGTGGACATCAACTCCCACCACCATCAAGTGTTTCTATTAAAGTGGGATAGAGGTTCAGTATTTTCTCATTAAATGCAGTAATGTTATAACATCTTATTTTCAATGAACCACAACATCTGTAGAATGTTGTTCCAATGGTACTGAGGTATAAAGGTTTCCTTTGACTCACAAGGTGTAAACCATTTAGCTAAAGTAGATACAGCGTTCTCTTCTTGCTCTTTAAGACCGGATACTCACCAGAGGGACATTGACAGTCCATAGCTCTCCTCCTAACTTGCTGTTTATCTGCAGGAGTATCTTTTGGGCAATACTTCTTAACTTCTGTGGCTGGGATATGGTGCGGACATTGATGGCCTGTGACACAATAAGTGACAACATTTTTTTTCCAGAAGTATTTGTTTTCCTCAAATTCTAAACCAGCCATGCACAACCACATGGATAAGCATAACAAACCTGGGATGGGATGGGACTTTTGACACAGCAGAGCTTCTTGATGGCACTGTAGAGATCTTCTCTGTTGCCGACCAGGATGCACACTACAAGTTGCATTTTGGGCTGTACAGGTAAATTGAAAATGGAGTTACACAGGAAGAACTTCAGTTCAGTGGTACCAGACAGTCATTTAAAAAACAACTTGTGCAGCTGTTCAATTATTTCTGCGTGCACTAAACATCACAGCATTCAATAGTAATGACAAAGACAGATCATTGGCAGTATTATAATGCAGTTAGTAGTTAATAGGCTGAAACGTGCAAACTTATTCAGGGCTTGACAGTAATAGTTGCCCATGTATTTATATAATCCATATCTAATCAATAATTACCGGTAATCCAAACATAATTACAGGACAGATATTTGCAAAGGTGATGTTAGAGATAATGATGTTTATGTTAACACTTCATTTAAAGGGGTAGTTGGTGGTCTAGTTACCTCAGAATAGGTGACTGGGCGCTGGGTACAGAGCACCGCGAGATACCGGTCTTTTCGGTGGACATAACCACGGCAATTCGTGACCATCATTTTTTGGAATATTGGATTGTACAAGTTTGACAATCGACTTGTGTGGACCTCACCGGAACACCGGTAAACTAAACCGAGGTATGTGCACTGGCTGAATTAACACTACTTTTATGCATTTCTTTTGTATCTACTGCAGTCAGATTTACTGTGTTCACTCGCAACGAATCAGTTCACGTGGCTAGACATCTCAAACATGTTAAGAGGCTAAAAGCACATTTTAAACCTGCCCCGTTTCAGCCGCCTGGGTGCGAACTGTAGCAGGAGCACATCTCGGTGTAGGCAACACCGGTTATTTTCGTTTCTCTCGCTACTGACTCTAAACTAATTATTAAACTTAAAGAAATTATTTAGCTTCATGTGTTAACTTTGCATTAAACTGTCTAACAAGTGGTTGGTTTTGACATTGGCTGTCATGAGACCACTATACTGAAATTGTCATATTTTCCTTGACCTCAAGTGACAATTTGGACTTGGTCGGCCTCAAAGGAGTGAGAGCCACTAACGAGTTGCTGTTTACCAAGTAGCTGCTCAACAAGGAGCCGCAACAGAGCGACCAAGGGGGAAAAACACGTGGAGCCAGTATATTTTCAAATCTTGTATTTGTTGGATTTATTATTTCGACAAAACCAGAGATGCTGATTGTTGTAACATTGGAAAGACTTTACCAAGGTGGATTTGGTGAGTTTTGTTTTTTTTCCTGTTTAGGTGTAAGAAGAAGCGTTTAGTTTGTGAACTAAAAAAGCTAAGAATTAAGCGAAGTCGTTGCTTGCACGCAATGCACGGTGTAATGTTTCAATATGCACCCATTGAAGTTAATTTGTCTGGCAAAACGGTTTAAGTCCTTCTTACATTCATACAATAATAAGTCACGTTAAGTGTTAAATTAAGAGTCAAGTCAATGTAGATTTACATATTGCAATAATATCCTAATCCTACTATGAATCACTGTGAAAACAGAACTTTCTAGATGCTGTGTTATTACTTTGGCCAGGTCGTCATCAAAAAAGTGAATTCGTACATTCGTGATATTGTCCATGTTGACATTAGTTGCTTCATGTACATTTATTAAAAACTTGTCATTGTTTATCTTTTCATATAGCTAAACGTCTAAACTCTGGGACGAGGCCGTTATGTTTAATAACTGCCATGCTGACTCCAAACAGACCGCTTTATCAAGGAGGTTTGGGCTTCAGAGAGCTTTTACACAGTCAGTGGCCATCGTTAATGACAAGTCGTGTTCCGCTATGAACGTGCACACATTTGTTTGCATCATAAGCACCGTCAGTCAGTGAAGGCGCAGTCGCAGCGGTAGCGGTCGTTGTCCCCTGACCGCGGGTGCACTCAGAGCGGAGTTTCACTGTTGCACTTCGAATTCACCTCTTTATTAATGGAACAAATAGCGACGTGAAATACTCGACAGCGTTTTCCATAGTAGCTAACAAGGGTCTCATTTATTATACATTTATTTGTCTGTTACATTAAGGTGACCTGCTAACCTGTCCCTCCCTCCCCTCTAACGTGATTTCTGTTTTAATTTGATTTAGTTTAATATGGCTTTTCAACTAGCCGCTTTGTTCACCTGTCTGCCATGTAAGTTACAGAGGGGATAGACAAAATGTCAGGCTGTTTTTAACCTGAAATAATATACACATTTCAGGTTAAACAGTTATTCAAGCGAATCAATTCCTGCCTAACATGCAAAGGGTCTGTCCTGTCCTCATGTGTGCTATTTTATGTGTCTACTAGGTCCCAATAAACAACCTGAGATAATATGGAGATGTCTGCTATTTCATAACAAAAGTTACATGGGGATACACAAAATATCAGGTGAAAACAGCCTGCTATTTTGTGTATCCCCTATGTAACTTTTGTGTGCTCCCGCGGTCAGGGGATACGAATCCTGGCGGGGGTAAGTACCTTGGCACGACACCTGTCAACGTACTCATATGACAGAGTGCATGCACGGACCGAAGCTTTGTGACTAGCATCTAATGACTAGCAAGCACCTTACCGCTGCTGCCGTCCCGTCTCTTCCTTCAACACGCTGCAGAAGCACCCGGCTCCCTCAATCTGAGGCACCACGTGCTAAACGGATTCCCGTCTCATCTTGTCCTCTATTCATGCCCAGCGCCATTTGTTTTCAACTCATTTCTCAACTAAAGCTGTATCTACATGTTCCAAGTTTGATAAACTTGGCCTCCATTTTTTTAGCCGCGGAGACGGTCTCCGGCCCACAACGCAGTTTTTCGGCAAAGACCCGCCCTACTTTGCATCTGATTGGCTAGAACTCGTTTCATTGGTAGGTGGAAGTTCGATGATTGGTTAAACCCAGCGCATCAAAATTAAATCCAATGTGGATTTTTTTATTTATTTATTGTTCTAAAATAGTCATACACCAGAAATCCCACCAGGCCCGAGTACTTTAATCCCTTCGTTAGTTAGAGTTGCGTTCCTCTGATATGAGTGGTAGGTGAAATCAATTGACTCGAACATTCCCAAATATTATTATTTTTTTTTTTTTCCCCTCACGGCCGCACGCCGGAGATCCGGCACAGTGCCGGAATACTTTAAGCCCTGCTTATTTAAGTCACACCTCACTGGTTAGCTGAGAAATTTGACATTTGCGCTTACATGAACTGGGGTAGATGCTCCATAGTCATGCGCCATCTTGAAATACGGTAGCCCGTAAGGGACATACAGGCTATACTGCTCCGCATTTCGCGCTTTTTACTCAGTGGCACTGACTGACGTATGCCAGCGAGGGAGGGGGAGAAGATTACTTGCGACTCACCGCCGGCAGATTTGAAAGCCTGTTGTGTCTATTATCGAGGACATGTAACTGAGTCACCGAGGAAATTAAAACGACACCGTGACAGGCAAAGCAACGCGACCAAAGTTAATATTGTTGTGGCTTTTCCAAGATGGAAAGAGCTGATGAGGAGCAAGGATTTTAAAAAGGGACGCCGAAGTTGCCTGCTTTCTTCTCAACAGGTAATTCTGCCTATTTGTGTAAAAGTTTTATAGTTGCTACTTGCTCGGCTAAATATAGCATGGTTGTGCATAACGCTAGAACGACGTCTAGGATACTTTTCCTCGCGTCAATGATGAAAAAAGATTGTCTACCTCGCTTTCTCAGTCAATATAGCACACACACTGGGGAACTTTCAAGCTACCATTCTAAGTCTTATTCAAGTCACACCTCACTGGTTAGCTGAGAGTGGATGCTCTTGACGTAAGTCTCAGTGCGATCATCCTTCAGCTCCACACGAATTGGTCGCGCCAGTCGAAACCCAATAGGTCCGGCCACCTTGTTGAAGGTGGAAACCAGCTCTTCAGCCTGCTCTGCACAGCGGCGAGGGTAGAAGATAGACCAGTTGTCCAATGGGATCTAAGAGTGAGGGGTCAGTTGGTGGGGTCAAGGCAAAATAACGTGGTTAAACACTGATGCTTGAGGACAAATTCCGACAGGAATTAAGCCTACACAGATCATTAGTACATTAAGTGGGTAAATGTTGCTGCCTTGCTTCCTCAACTTTGCAGTTAATACATTTTATATGTTGCATTACAGATATATTATATTCATGAAAATGTGGAGGCATCACCAGAGATTTGTTTCAAACACTCACAGAGCTGATTGAAGGATCCCTAACAACCTCTCTGGACCAGGATACATCAGCACCAGTGGTAAAGGATGATGACTGTAGACATATGGTTTCTAGAGGAAGAATTCTACCTTTAGTCTGCAAGAGAGGAAACCAATACACAACAATATACTGTCAACACAAAAAGGGAAAAAAGAATGGTCATAGAGTATTAAGGGATACTTCACCGATTAGCATTAAGCTTTTTAAGCTTTGTATCAGTAGAAACTCGGTAGTATTTTTGAATGACCGTGCTCCCCTCCCTCGTGTCCCCGAGACTAGATTTCGGAGGCATTTTTGCCCAGACGCTATGGACTACAGCCAGCTAGTTCCACGTTTCCAACCCGCCCATACGGGCCAGAACTGTCACTACCCAATGCGAGTCGAGTATCAGCCATCTTGAAGCTAAGCTAACAGGCAGCAAACTTGCAATTATGTGCATTCAAACTACCGCATGCGTACCACCGAGATACATTGGTACAGATTGGAGAATATGCAGGAAACTTTATTACAGACGGAATACTCAACACACTACGCAAGCTTTGCCTGCTACGCAGACCAGCACCTCAGCCTGAAGTGACGCTTGATGCTGGGGAAAGGGACATCGAAAGCGGTGTGCGAGAAAGCGGAAATGTGGAATGAGGGCAGGAGTTCGAGCTAGGTGGAAAGTTAACGCTAGCCGGCCACCTGTTCCATCTATCCTGCTTGCAAGTGTCCACTCATTAGACAAACTGGACTACATCCAACTTCAACGATGAAAGTAATATTCAGTTGGTTGTCATATACAGTTTCACCGCTAGATGGGAGAAATTCTTGCACAATGTAGCTTTAACACGGACTGGTGCAGAAATAGGGTGTTTGTATCCAACTACTGCTCACTGCTGATCGAGTTTGTGACTGTTAAATGCCGACTATTCTACATTCCACGCAAATTCACGGCTGTGTTTATACACGGTGTTTACAGCCCACCAAGCGCTAATGCTACCAATGCGTTAGCTGAACTTTACAGAGCCTATAATGTGTGTGCACTAAATGTAGCCTGTTTCGTATGTCGTTTATATGTTTTTATATAATGTCGTTTTATATAATGTTGTTTTTATATATTTTAAATGTGTAACACCACTTGAGCCACAGTGAAACGTCGTTTTGTGTATATGTTTGAAATGACAATAAAACACACTTGACTTGATTGCCTCACTGTCTGTCTAACCGGTTGGCGTGGCTCGGGAGTGGCCTCGTAGGGAAGTGAAGCAAGTGCATTCTGGGAGTTGTCTTTCATCCACATGACCTAAAAATGTATTTTCTGGCTTTTCTCTGTCTAGAATGCAACAACTTCTAAAAAAAAATTCACATTTCTACTACATAAATGACCAAATTGAATACATATTCATCTTTCCAGCGGTGAAATATCCCTTTAAAGAACAAAAAATAAAAAAAAAACCTGAGCTGACTCATTGGAAGACAGTGGAGGGCAGTTTTGTTTTCACCTCCAAGTGGGCGTTCCTATAGGGTTGCGACATAGGTCAAAACTATGAACAGTATTTTGTATGTAAATGAAGCTACATACTTCGTATACCTGGCCCTAACAAAAACTACTGTAAAACAATACAAAAACTAATGTTTCTGAAAAACTAAACCTAAAACCAGCAAACCCACTGTAAAAACTAAACCTAAAAAAGTCAAAAATCTGAAAATTCATTCATTGTTTTATCAGTTTGAAGGCCTACAAGTGCAATAGAGAAGAGTGAAAGGCCACAGATCTTAGCTCCCGCATGAAAACACAAAACATCTCTACACTTCTGTATATCTGTGTGTGTCTGTGTGTGTGTGTCAGTTTGCCATCCTAACAACATTGTCGGCCCCAGAGGGTTAAAGGGATACTTCACCACTGGAAAGCTGAATATATCTTTGAATTGGGTCACTTATGTAGCAGAAATGTTAAGAAAAAAAAAAATTAATTGGTGCCTTCTAGGCCGAGAAAAGCCAGAAAATGTGTTTTTGGCTCATATGGATGAAAGACACCAAATCCCAGAATGCACTTTGCGTCGCTGCTTTGAGTCCACTCCCAAGCCACGCTTACCACTTGACAGACAGCGAGGCATTCAACTCACCTCAATGTGTTTTGTTATTTCAACCATATACACAAAACAACGTTTCATCGTGGCTCAAGTGGTGTTACACATTTAAAATATAAAAATGACATAAAAACGACATACAAAACAGGCTACCTTTAGTGCACACACATTATAGGCTCAGTAAAGTTCAGCTAAGCATACCAGCATTAGGCTTGGTGGGCTGTAAACACCAAGTATAAACACAGCCGTGAATTAGCGTGGAATGTCGAATGGTCGCCATGTAACAGTCACAAACTCCAGCGGTTAGCAGTTAGTTGGATACAAATCACCACATTTCTGCACCAGTCCGTGTTAACACAGCTCACCTTCATACAGAGCATCTCTAGCTCGGATTGTCGGAGGGCTAGCAGGCCTGGTAGCTGGACAGTCCGGTTAACTGTTCAGCCATGTTTCCACGAAAGCAAAAAACACAGTCTCTGAACTCGCGTTGGGAGCATCGTTGAAATTGGATGTAGTCCAGTTTGTTGTTTAATGAACGGACACTTGCAAGCAGGATTGATGGGACAGGTGGCCGGCTAGCGTTTGCTTCCCACCTAGCCGACGAGGATGTCCCCTACCCGGCTTGGGCATCGAGCGAGTCCGCTGGTCTCCGTGCAGGCGAAGCTCTCGTAGTGTGCCGATTATTCAGTCTGTAATAACGTTCCCTGCATATTCTCCGATCTGTAGCGATGTATCCCGGTGGTACGCGTGCGGTAGTTTGAATGCACATAATGGTTGTAAAAGTTTGTTGCTGAGAAGATAGAGCAGAGCCCTGTTTAGCGAGGATTCAAGATGGCTGACATTTCATTTTTTCCCAGCTGAGATCGGCTCGCTTCGGGTGATGGGCGGGTTTAAAACATGCGGAAGTAGGTCCTACTACTGGCTGTAGTCTTTTGCTCTGGCCCAAAAAATCTTCCGATGACGCAAAAATCGTCATCGGAAGATTTTTTCCAGACCCCCCCAATGCAGAGATCTCCCGTCTCAGGGGTATATGAGGGAGGGACGCACGGTCATTCAGAAATACTACCGGGTTTCTACTGATACAAAGCTGAATGCTAAATCGGTGAAGTATCCCTTTAACAGCACAGCCTCACCATCATGATTTCTGAGTCAATGTCCAGTCCCCATCGGCTGAGCTCCTTCTGACTTTCCGGGTTAGTGCTGATGTTCTTCAGAAGCTGTTTTATTGAGTGGGTGTGCTGCTCACCGCTCACGTTGATGTGCATGGTCAGGTCCTACAACACATGAAAGACATCTCTGTTACCATAACATTATTACAAATTTTCTCTTTACAAATATTTTCAGACCTGCATCTCCTCGAATGACATTGTTCTACACTTTCTAAACCATTTACACTTTGCATTTAATTTCATGTCTTAGAGTTTGGGAAGCGAGGATGGTAGTGTCTACCTTCAGCTGCAGTGGAAGGAGATGACATTTCTGACTTTCTACAGTTTAACATTATGATATGCTTAGTCTCACATTGCCAGACCTACCTCCACAACACTGCATAGGAAGGTTTGGCTAGTCCACACAGCACTCCGGGATGGGAGAAAAACGTGCTCGGTTTTGTTTTTTTTGGCAATCACAATCGTCTTGGGCCGCGTGATAACGGTGCCTCTGCAAAATAGCCTTACAGTGCTCCTTCAAAAGTTGTTTTAGAGAAAACTCAGATTGGACAGATAGTCTAGCTAGCTGTCTGGATTTACCCTGCAGAGATCTGAGGAGCAGTTAACCATAGTCCTCATAAATCCACCAGTTTAGAATGCCAACACAAAGAAAGCGGAAGGTGACGGACATCCGGCAGATCTTCAGGTGGCACCGGAGCAATCCTCTAAATCGCTCACTACACCTGAAAAGCCCCGTGGTGAGGAGCAGAAAGTAACAACGGTGCTTTTCAGGTGTTGCGCTAATCACTCCGCCCAAGTAGCAGACGTTGCAGAGCTTCGCCTTCTGAGAATATAGTTCCCAGTATGTATACGGTTAGACGATGTCTGCGTCTCATGTGACCTTGTTATTTGTACATGCTGTGACTATACAAATCACAACATGTAAATAGGAAAATGCTGGCATTTTGTCACTTAATGGGAGCAGTAGACTAGATTGAGCCGGTTACCTCCAATAAAGTCACAATAAGTCGTTGTGTTCCTTTAAGATCATTATATACTGCGCCATCACTGTGTTAAAACCTGCAGGAGTGAAGTTAGTTAACGTTAGCTGTTAAATATTGGCAGCCATTAGACACCAGTGTCCTGCCGTGTATTTGGCTAGCTCAGCTTATGAAGCTAACGAAAGAGAGCTAAATGCATAGGATGTTAAACTGTCACCAGACAATTGTTAAATGTGCTAATGTACTGTGTTATGTCTTTAAAAGACATACATTTGTTATTTTTGTCAAACAGATCAAATTAACAATGAATTATTACATTTCAAGTTTTTACAGATTTTTAACTGGCATGGAATATGTTATTCCCATGAATATTGTAAGAGACATTTTTTTAAATGTAAAAATATTGGGGATGTTTTTTGGAAATTCTTCCCCAAAAATATCCTTTGACAATAGTTTGCACTGTGTAGGTGAATATGATTTAAATGAAGCATTTATTTGGAATGAGAGTGGTTATTTTGTGAATAATTTAATAGAATTTTAGAGCAAAATAGAGCAAGTTGTGATCTAAGACAACACAAAATATGTTATCCTTAAATAGACACGCTGGTGTGTTAAAAAATAACATGTTATTTTTAAACACACCTGTTCTGAGGTGCAGATGTTAAACTGTTGAAAACAAGGCTCAAAATAGCACCACACTTCAACAGTAGCATAATGAGGGTCCCTATATGTAAACCGAAGCATTGAGAACTTTGCAAGTGTACAGACAGTTAAAAAAGATAGATTAAAAGACAGTAGCGTTCATGCTTACATGCGGGCGCCATCATGAGCAGTCGAACGACAAACGCCATGCAATCAGTAACCAGTAACATAGCTCAAAACACAGTAGGGTTTTGACTCCGAACTTCGATATTTGAATATTAAAAAGAAATATTGATATTCGGACGAATATTAGGCAGCCTTTAATATTCGAAGTTCGAACCTGTTATGGGTATTTTTTTTGTAAACGTGTTTGCTTGTAAACGTTGCTTTCAATTCAGATTCTGAGGTATTTTCTCGCCTGGTGAAGTTGCGAGTCGCTCATTAGCAAGGCTATTATTGGTCATCTGGGCTCCTGTAGTTGACGTTAGCGTCCTGGTTAGCAAAACAATGGCTGCGCCAACGCTTACAACAACCAGCAACGTGTGGCGCTACTTTGGGTTCCCAAAGAAACAGAAAAATCACGAGTAAGGACAAAGAGATATGTAAAATGCGTAGGGCCTAACTCGCATACAAACTGCCATTTCCTTCACGAGGACGGACCCTATGCCCGTCAAAATAGAGCGACAGATTTGCTGACACGGTTCGTTTGCGAAGATATGAGGCCCATTAACGTGATATATGGGAGCGGGTTTCAAGTTTTCGTCCATGAGCTGGAGCCCCTACTACAGGACCGTGAATGGTTAAGTAACAAAGCTGTACGTCAACCATACATACACTGCCCTCTGGTTGACAGCAGAACATATACAACATAAGTTTGATACCAATATAGATCTTACTGAAGCCATTTAATGGTCAAAATATTTGTAATAAATATTTGAATATATTCGAATATTATTAATAAACAAACAAACTTTGAATATGATTTTTTGGTCAAAAGTCAAAGCCCTAAAACACAGCGTTCGTGATAACCCTCATTATGCTACTGTTGAAGTGTGGTGCTATTTTGAGCCTTGTTAGTGGTATAAAATAGTGATTTACCCTCTGTCCCAAAAGGTAGCATTAGCAGCTAACCACCGGTTTGCGGTAGCTTGTTTATAACTAGAGACAGAGAAACAATGTTCCAACTGGTATGAACCTTGTATAGTTACTCTAATTGAGCTATTATTACAGACCTACCTGGCCTTCAAAATAATTAAATTGTAAAAAAAAAAAAAAAAATTGTTAAAGCACATTGTCTTTCACATTATACAACAGAGCATGCGAGTGGAGCTTGAGAGAGCAGGGAGCGCTAGGATTTTAGATGAAGTGCAGAGCGGATTTTTTTTAAATGTTAGAGTTGCTTTATCTCCTTGCTCCAGTACCGCTCACACCATGAGTTTGAAGCATGCCTGAGCCTGTATCTGTGTGACTGCAATAAAAGTAAATGCAGATGAACGGCGTCCGTCCGTCCGTCCTCCATACCCAACAGTGCCCGTCATCCGGCTGACTTTTTGCTGGGGGAGCTCCAGGCATGAAGGGAGGGTGGGCGCCGTTTCTGATAAATACACCTCAGCTTTTTTTTCTTTTGGAGCAAGCAGTGAGTGATTTGAGTAGTGGGTTCAATCAGAGTTAAGTGCAGAGCGATACTAACTAGAGAATCGGGAACAGCTTTGAACAGTGGAATCAAACAGCTTCGTAAGCAAGTTATTAAGCTGCTTAATGTAGTGTTGCTCCTTAAGGTTTTAGGGTACAAAGCAAGACCACCTCAAAGAGGACATAACATTGTGCAAATGCATTCAATTTACCTTCATAGCTCTGAAGTCCTTCCTCATTTTGTCTGGGATTCCTGTCATGAAGGAAAGCTCTGGTACTAACAGGATCTCTCCAGTAATGATTTGCTGCAATAAATAAACATAATAAAATTATCTACAGTTAAGTGTTTCCTGGTCACATTAATATTTGATACAATTTCCTTATGCTCCTTTTGGACTACTGAACACACAGTATTCATTTGTCCATTTGTTCATGGGAGAAAACGGGACACCTTGCTGTTAAGACTTATTGTAGCCACAATAAGTCTTAACAATGATGCAAGTTATGTTAGCAGAGTGGTGCACTGTAAAGAGCTTTACTTAAAAAAAAAATAAACACTTTACTTGTGTCTTGAGCATTTATTATAATGTTAAAGTAACTGATGCTGAAGAGAGCTTTTACCTTCCCTCCTGGCTTAGCCCTCTCCTTTGGCCGATGCATGAGTAGAGGTTGGTCCATCTCTTTGATGGTAATCCCATAGTTCTTGCTGTTAAAGAAAAATGCAACAAGTGTTTTATTTGCTGCTTTGAATTAAACTGCCACAATTTTAATGCACAAATACACCTTATATTTTCCTGCTCAGTTTTTAAGAGTTCATGGACAGAACATTCTCACCTGTAGTATTCAACAAAGGTGGTTTCTGTGCCATCCATCAAAGTGAAGGTGTCTTTGGGTGACTTGTTCCACTCAATGGCATCAATGCGGTAGGTGCGGTTGTTGTAGCGGGTGATGACGATGCTGCCGATGAGCTCTTTGGTGCATTCGTCTCTGAAGTTCTCTTTGCTCTGTTGATACAGCATGTTCCTGGCAGACAGCCAAAAGTCACTTGTTCCATTTTCAGTGTAAACAGAAAAGGCAAAGCTAGGGCAAGAGTATTTCAGTTAATATATAGACGCAACAAGGCTGTTGCATTTGGGAAACCGTTGCCCTCCAACTCACCTCTTAATAAAACCACATTCCCAGGAGGAAGGGTTATAGTGGTTGAGGCCATTTCAGAGGACAGACACCATGGGCAATTTTAGACCCTTTTTAGGGGGCCCTCCTTAATTTCATCTCAGCCCCCCTAAAAATTATTTTAAAAAACAACTTTTCTTCATTTTTTTAAATTAATTTTAGTGCTTCAAGTTAGAGTTTGCAAACTTGTCTGTTAGTGACAGGACAATTACAGGTTCAAAGGGCTTGAAACAGGTTTAATATCCTGCGTGTCTGTCACTGATGCTACGCACCTGTAACCCAGTCAAGGAAAGGGTCAACAGAAACGTAGCGTTGGCCAGTCAGAGGTGGTTGTGCCAGACTCCCGCCTTTGGCTGAGTCTCTAATCTGTCAGAGGAAGAGCAGGGGCCTCATTTATAAACGTGGCGTACGCTCAAAACGGGGCTGAAAATGTGCGTACGCCACTTCCAACGCAAAGGTTGCGATTTATAAAAACCAAACTTGACCGGAGAATGTGCAGTCCTCCACACAAACTCTGAACCATGCGTACGCACATTTTGGAGACAAAATAGGAATTGGCGACGCAGATGGTGAGGTGGTGAACTGAAGTCAGACTGCAGAAAGTAAATGGGAATAACGATTACTCTTAATATTTTCAAGTATTGATGCCTCACACACACACACACACACACACATTTTTCACTCCATATCATCCACGTTTCCGTGAAGATTAAATCCAGCAGTGTTATTTGGGATTGTACTGAGGGATAACTGTTCCATAAACACCTCCAACTCAAATCTTAAATAAAAATGTGTTCTTAATATTTAAAATCGGCGCCGTCTCGCCGTCACATTGTCCACTACGGAGCGCAGGAGGAGGGGATGGCCCGACTGCATAGAATACAGGATATAATCAAATACCCTAGCATTAGATAACTACAGAACACAGTATAAATAACTAAATAGCTGTCTTTAATACTGTGCATACATAATCAAATGTCAAAGTCTGAAAATACAGCCGTTAAACTCTCGCGCAATCGTTACCCTTTATGTCCTTGTTATCAGTCCGAACTTTAATACTGGGCGTGACTAAACCTGCATGAAGAAAAGTGTTTTTACATTACATTTTGTCTTCAAATTGTATCTCAGGGTGAGGGATACCACCAGTTGATGCTGTGATTTTGGCAAGGTATTCACAGTCACAAATGGTTTTAAACAAGCTGCGGTGACCCCCGTGCGTAATGCTGCATGATGGCACTACTGGCCCTGCAGGAGGACGTTACGCTAATAGAAGAATCAGGAGAAAAAGAGACTTCAGGCACCACGCCTGTGACCGGCTAACATGCCGATTTAAATTCCCTAAAGCTGAGCTCTTGGATCTATGTACTGAATTGGGTCCAGTAGAGAGGGCATCGCGCCAGAACTGTGCCATCCCGGTCCAAATACAGGTCCTCGCAACTCTGGGGGAAACCGGCTGTTTCCTGAGGGAAATTGCAGACAGCTAAGTATTTTTTTAAAAAAATAATTATATATAATCTTCAACTTTATCGCCAAGGCTCGTTTGGATATAACAAAATAGTTCTGTTAAATCTTACTATATACGTCTGGCTGTCCCCGAGTGCCGTAATGCCGTTTTGGACGTATTATTAATACATGTAGTTATAGATCTGGTTTCCCTACACTGTGCAAGAGCAGGCCAAAATTATAATTCGGAAACGTTTTTTTGCTTTTTCTCCATCAGTCATGATTCGGTGTAACAACTGCAGTGTCATTCATATACTGATCAGCATTCATGAGGTGCTCTGCACTGACTATTTATGGTTAAAAATGGGAGTGTGCAGGGCGGGATAAGAGGCTGATCCACGTGTGCACATTTGTAGGAAATCTGATTTATAAAGGGAACATTGCTTACAGGTTTGCGTATGCATGTTTTATAAATCTGACTTTTTTTGGCGTACGCCATTTTGGGCTTTTGGTCGTAAGTACACTTTTAGTAAGGATCCTACAGTTTTATAAATGAGACCCCAGGAGTGTGGTTGTGAAGTTTAACGTTGGTAGTCCCCAGAGAAGAAGTTGGTAATTTCATGGTGCAGATTAGAACCCAAATTGAAACGTAAGCAACAAAAATTGCTGAATGTTAGACCATTGTGTCATTGGTCGTAATTACTGTGACTTATAAAGTGTCAGGTTTAGTTCCATCATAGTGTTAATAGTGTCAAAAAACATTAGCTGGGGCGCCCGGATAGCTCAGTTGGTAGAGTGGGCACCCATATATAGAGGTTTCCTCCTCGACGCAGTGGGCCTGGGATCGACTGACCTGCGGCCTGCTGCTGGACACTTTTGCATGCACTATATCTGTGTCACATTCTCATAATGGGCTGAGCCCCCCTAAAGGTTTGATCCTAGAATCGTCCCTGACAGACGCACTAAGAATGTCTCATCTTACAACCTGGCATTCAATATGTATGGCTATATCATAGAATATAACATTTATATAGCCCTGTGCGGCTCAGTCATGGCATAGTCAATGTTTTAATTTGTATGAGCACGTCTACACAGCACCTGATTTTTTTTTCCTCCCTTCTTTTTATTAAAAGGTGATAACGTCCCTGTAACATTAACAACTAAGTATGTAATGCTTTATGGAAATCAACTAAACGATAATTTTGATTGATTCATCTGTCGATTATTTTTTCGATTAATCAGATTAAAAACAAAAAAGCATTAATTTACGTCAACTCATACATACATGGGGGGTACATACAGGGATCCGTTTCAGATAGGTTTAGTGGAAACTCTGAGTTTGTTAAGCCTGAGATGAGGGAAACTGGGTTTTCCATTTCAGAAAGAGAGGTAACTTAACCTCACAGTCAGTTACTATGGTAACTGAGCCTGTGAACCCAACGTGGTCGGGAGCAGGTTTTCTTCAAGAAACCTTGAGTTTCTCTCAGTCTCCTCCCTCTGACACAGCGCTCTGTCATTTCCTCATTCGTTCAATCTGTATCAGGCGCATTTTAGCGCAGTTTGTTATATCGGCATGAAAAAAAAACAAACATTGTTGGTTTATTAACTATTAGGCGGACTTTAAAACCTTGTTTTTTCTCAAAACATGGCATTTCCTTTTGTCGTCGATCCCGTTGACGAAGACGCTGTATCGCAGGGAGTTAAACATGCGTCAGAAGATGATATTGACGCATTTTAATTTCCAGATAACTTCCTATTTGAGCGGTATCGTTTTTCTTCCCAGTCTGTCAGTTATGTAGCTTATATAACCTTATCCGTCCTCATATCACTGTCACCCATCATGGACATTCTCTACATCCCAGCACATTCTTTGTGTTGCATTACAGTTTTCTTTACAATGTTGGTGATGCGGAGCATTTTAATAAAGCACTGTGAGAAGAGATCGCTGAGATGAAATCTTATGCTTTGTGTTTGGGCTTAATTAAATCCTGACAGTCTAAGCTTTCAACTGATGTGCTGCATGACCATAGGCTATATTTTGAAGATTTAATTTGTCAAAGTTATAACAAAGTTTAAGCAGCGTCTACTTTGAGCGCGAGTGTCCCGTTTACGGGTCAATGAAAGTAAACAGTTTAAACATTTGTAGTGTTCCCTGGACACAAACCAGTAAGAGCCATTAAAAAGGAGTTCCACAGTATTGCAGGTGAATGATGTAAACCCTTTGAAATAAGATTATGAACTATAATGATGTTAATGATGGTGCTGCAGCCTCAGAATGGGATTAGTAGGCCTAGGACTTTTTCGCCCGCAGTATTGCACCTAAATGAAATAGATTTTCAGTAATGTTAGCTATACTTATGATTAAATATGATATACATTATATTGGAATATACACATCTACTCTAGCAGCAATTTCTCCCACGCAAATTCTCTTGCAGCAGCCGCTGTGTTGCTTTTTAAATGTAATACATGTTCAAACTCTCATATGTGCGCATGAGTATTTCCGCCGACCCGTTTGTGGTTGTTGCCATGGTGAATCGTAGAATCATGGCTCCATTCATGCTGTCTTTGGTGCACGCACGTAACCCTGAGTCAACCTACTCCGACTTGATTGAACCAGCTGTTGTGAAACCGAAAACTCAAAGAGTTTCCCATCTCAGGGTAAATCAACTCAGACATCAGGGTTAGACCGAGTTTGTTGAACCTCCTACCTGAAACGGACCCCCAGAAGAGCTACTGGAGGGACGTTACATTCCTCACTTCAAAACGGAACAAAAGTAGGATTCTGTAGTGACTTTACCCTGCTGTTGAACTCCATTCCTCCTCATCAAGGACTCCAACATGTTTACAGCGCTGAATCATCACCGTGGTGCTCCCATGCCATGTCGCTTTTGCTTATCTTGCAATTAACACACCTTTTCGATTTACTTAGTGTGAAATGCTCCCACACCTTGGATCAGAGGTGGTGGAGTGGCAACCGGGAGAGTCGGGACTTTTCCCGGCGGGCCGGTAGTGTTTCGAGGCCGCGAGGGCCGGTCTGTTAATACTGTACATTGCAAGTTAGCAACACCATCCGGCGGCCTGGTGTGCCGCGGCCTGGCCGCATGCCCACTGGTCAAACCGTACGGCGGCCGGGTCTATTAAATTTCCCGGTAGATTTTTTGGTCCCACTCCGCCGCTCCCATGGATGACTTAGGTCGTAGCCTATTGATTTCTCTACCTCTGCCATGAGTTCAGAACAACGTTACGGGTCTCTCTGATGGCATTTCGTCTATCTCCGCTCTGATCTTTTTTCCCCTCTCTCTCGCTCCACTCCGGTCTGCTCCGCGCTCAACTAAATTTTTTTTTATACTCAAACATCTCCGCGATTTATTGATTGGCGTAATAATCGCGCAACACAACGAATCGATAATGAAATTCATTGACAACTCTTAATAATCGATTTTTATCGATTCATTGTTGCAGCCCTAGAATTATCCAATTTGACTTATGAATTTATCCTTGGAACTTGCCAATGTTTGTATTCTTACTGTTGATTTGCTGTGTAAACTCACATGATATTCAGCACAGAGTCATTCCGCAGGACTTTGTGAGAGACATCAACATTCAGGTACAGGCCTCCATCTGTGCGCTTGATACCAGTTGAATAACCTGGCCACACTTGCAGCCTACAAAAACAGACAAACAGGATAATGAATGGACTAGAGTTGCCATAATATTAGCTGGCATCTGCCCTGTGATGTTAAAATGCAACTTTTTACTAACCGATGTTTTCCAAGAATGACTGCGCTTTCTGGATCATAATGATTTCGACCCACCAGCTTTAGCCCGATGATTTTCATTACCCTTGAAAAACAAAAACAGAGTTGTGTCCTGTCCATGCTTAGTATAACATGATGGTAGCATAATTCGTAAAATAAAAAAAATAAAAATAAAAAAGGTTGCTTAGGTTATTTCATTAAAAAGGGATTGTATAAAATACACAAAATGTTTTCTAAAGCCATCTGGCTTTGGGTCAAACAGATCAGAAAGAACATATCTTAAGGCTACTTATGGCGTTCACTGCCCACATTTCACAAAAATTCAGGGACGCGATCAGAGATGGGAAGTAACGAAGTACAAATACTTCGTTACTGTACTTAAGTAGATTTTTTAGGTATTTTTACTTTAATTTACCATTTATTTTTGTGCCGACTTTTTACTTTTACTCCTTACATTTTTAACATAAATACCGGTACTTTCTACTCCTTACATTTTACAAAAGTGGCTCGTTACTTACCCACTTACAAAAGCGCGATGATACGTAACAACATTGTTTGTGACAGAACGTTCTCATTTTCATTCATAAATTCACCCTGTCTGTGTTGGGGATTGGAAAGCTCTGACATTTGGACTGTGGGGGCTTCCGTGGCCCTGGATCTGACGTGAGGTCACTTAACGTTACTAAGCAACAACAAGTTGCATTCTTTGCGCGGTCTTTCCTTTCTCGCAACTAGTTAGTTATCTAGAGTTTGAACTAAGTCTGTCAAAAGTCTGTCCCTGAAGCTGCTGCCACGTCGGGTGATACTGCAGCTGCCACCAACTTTAGCCTACTGTTACCTGGTAAGTGAGAGTAGCCCAGCTTATATGATACCGCGCGTGTGTGTGTGTGTGTGTGCGCGCCTGTGTGTGTGTCTGTGTGTCTGAGTACAGCAGTAAACAGAATACAATGTTTATATGTCCTTGTTTCAGATGATGAGAGAGACAGTGAGAACTCCTGGCCTTCATAAGGTCAATGACTATGCAACATTAGAGTAAATTCTTAAATCTTAAATATGCATTGCACAATTAAATGACTATATGGTAATGTTAGTTAGCAATGGTCAGATAATTAACTAAAATATTAAGAGTGGAGCTTTTTTCTCCTTTTGTCTGCTTTTTATGCATTTGTTAGCCATGGTGTTGAAGATTGTAAACAGTTTATTAAATACTTTTGAGTAAATGTAGGCCCTTATCAGCAGATTTTACTGCTAATCGATACAAAAGTTGTATGATGATGCTAATTATTAGTAATGGTTTTGTGTGGCAGTGTAGGGGTGTCGGTTAAATGGCTTATTTGTGTGATGTGATGTCCTGTTGCATTCAGGTTCGGTTGCGTTTCTCAAAAAGTTAAATCTGTCTCATCTTTTCTCAACTCTAAGTGGTGTTTTTCCAGGACTTTAAATTAACGCCATCAATACTTAAACGTCAGTTGTCCGTGTACAG
The DNA here is from genome assembly GCA_023631565.1 of Gymnocephalus cernua. NCBI lineage: Eukaryota > Metazoa > Chordata > Actinopteri > Perciformes > Percidae > Gymnocephalus > Gymnocephalus cernua. The sequence goes on along the minus strand of CM042425.1, from coordinate 38,095,088 downwards.
TTCGTATTCAGAAACGTCACAGTACCGACTGTATGGGGTGTCGCTCTGGGACAGGCGAGTATGAGGCTGGGAGGGGAAAATCACAGTATACTCACTACAAAAAAATAGACTACACCACTGGTTAGTTCTACTCTAAAAGTATGCAGAACTTACATGTAGATTCCTTTTAAATGTTGATTCAAAATGGAACTGGATCTGTGAATTATTACAGAATCACAGTTGAATTCATATCTTGTTACTCAGTCAGAATCTTATTAACCTGGAGTCCCAGTCTCTGTCACAATAATCATATATGTGATGTTTTAGGCCTTTTGGCAGACATCCATTTAAAATGTAGACAATTGCATATACATAAAGAGCCTTTTCTCCATGTCTACTGAAGTTTCTCAGCTTGCACTTTAGTAACATTTGTGGTCCAGGTAGCTTTGCATAAAAAATGGTTGTCATTCGCAAGGCTACTTTTACTTTTATACTTTAAGTACATTTCCAAGCCTGTACTTTGTTACTTTTACTTGAGTAAATAAGTTAAATCAGTACTTCTACTTTTACCAGAGTATTTTTTAACACAAGTATCTGTACTTCTACTTAAGTATGAGAAGTGAGTACTTTTCCCATCTCTGGACGCGATTACATCAAGTCAATCCGGCACAAATTGCGAGTGTAACTATTTACACTCGTGATTGTCCTGATGTCGTATCAGAAATTGAGGAACACATTATTGTAGCTGTCTGTGAGCAACAAGAGCTCTTTAAAACAGACTCAACGAAAAAGGAGCTTTCTTTCGGAAAAAAGTAAACGGGAAATTTGGAATAGTAAATTCTGAAATTATATGTATATTATGTTGTGTTGATTGAGCAGCTCCAATGTTAGCAAAGCCCAGATTGATACAAACTTAAAATAAAACGTGTAAAATACGTTATAAAAGTTGTTTTGATTGCCTTCTTGTGGACAGACCTGATAAGGTATGAATTCAGACTTTTTACAAATAGTTATCTTAATGTTATTTCGGCACTTTTTATCCATTTATTGCAATAAAAAAGACCTGCAAAATCTGTACCTTAAGTAGCAGTCATCCACACGTAACGTTTACTTCCTTAGGGAGGCAGTTAACATTCCCATGCTTTTTGCTCTGTGAGTTATTATTATTATTATACAACAGGTTCAAAGCAGCAATAGTGGTTATTTCGGGCATATTGATGATGGAAAGAAACGTTGGTGCCTACAGCTCTACACTGGTGGGTAGCGCAAGTTGCATACTCAAACAAATGATCCCATGATTAAACTCCCAAAAAATTGCAAATGCAAAATACATGCTTCCTGGCCAATGTGAACACGCCTTTAGTGGTTACATTGAGAGAAAAATAGGACAATTAAATCAAAATACACATGACCTAGAAATTGATACGCAGCAATCGACTGGCCGAATGCTCTTTATTAAAAGAAAGTAAACAGAAAAGATGTCAAACTATTAAAAACATGTTATTGTTTGTGAGTGGATAGAGGGCAATTACACCATTTTTCCTTTTTAAATTCTTAATCTCACAGGTCAAGTAGAAGATTGCCTTTTATTTCACTGCAAATTATATGTAGTTATAGTAGAACACCATATAGTAGATGCACATACATAGTATATATACACACACACATTTGATACTATATAGTAGAACATCTATAATAGAGGTCTTTCAATTTGATTATTTATGTCAAACTTAATCATCTGATCAAACAGTGTAGAAGTTTTTTAAATACCTCCTGAGCACCACATTGTAGAATGGAATGCATAGATCCGAGTTGGGTGGCAAAATCTTCGTCATCTGGATTTGTAGCTTTATTTCCTCGTTATCGGTTCGTCTCAGACTCTTGAGAACAACCACCTGCATGCCATCAAAATGTTATGCAAAAAAAGTGAATACAATATTAAGTTCAGTAATGTGACATTTTACGGTATAGTTCTGCTGCACAATGAAAATTCAATACATTTAAACTGACACTCTTAAGACTAATTTTTAGTCGTTTGACATTTGTAGGAACTCAGTCAACTACATAAACTAAAAATTACAACCTGTCCCACTAAAGTTAACACACCTTAGTCAATTAGCCTCGAATAGTAACCGTGGATACTTACGTCTTTCAGTTTAACAGGCAGAAAGAGTATAGAGCCATCAAAAGCTATTACTTCCCCTGTTGCTGAACGGTGATCTTTCATCATGCCAAAACGCATTGCCATTGATTCAACATTTGGACTGAAAAATAATATTGAAAATACTCAATACATAGAGCACTTTCCCCAAATACCAGTATTAGCTGACAATATTGATTTAAACAGTTGAAATAGCCTTACAGTAAGCAGGTCTGATTTTAACAACAGTATTGTTTCAGTGTAATTTTAGCTGTTATTTTTAAACTGAAAATAGACACTTCACACATTACATATTTCCAGTCATTTGTTGAACGGTTAAATAAAGCACAAATCATTGATACTTACGTGAATGTAACATGGTACTGATAAACGGCTTCATTCTTGCAACGAATCGTGATGTGGTTTGAGCCAATATTTATAAGAGCTCCTTTTGTTCCAGCCTTATTAGGTGGCTCACTGACCAGATGAAAATATAAAATGCACAAAGATTATTTCACAACAAGACAGTTAAGTTTTATATTTTCTATCTGTAAAGCTGAAGTGATGACTAGGTCTCCACAGGTCTACCCGAACCCTAGAATGGATTATGCCAGATGCAACAAAACTGCAAAGCTGATTCTGAACGAATTGCCTTTGCCATGACCCATCAATGCGACAGCAAGTGGACTTTGAAGCTGAAAAAAACGATTAACCATGCCGTTTCAATCACCAAGAACAAAAAACCTGGATAGATTTTGTCCATTTTCTTGGCAGCAGGATATATTACAAGGCACCCCCAGGATTCTATAAGTTAAATTTAAGACCTTTTAATACCACCTAGGAGGAAATGTAATGCCAACTTCACAGCCATATAATAGAAAATCTGTGTAGAATTATTTGCCATGTAACGTTACCTGAATTTAATAAAACCTTTTATTATAATACTCCACAATCATATTTAATTCACAATAGCTTTGTAAGGTGTGTTTGTACTAATAACAAAGTATTTGTTGCATGAAGAGATCTGAAATGAATACAAAATGTATAGGATAATATAGGCTAGATAAGATAATATACCGTAAAACTTCAAATAATAGCCCGGGCTTCTATTTACCCAAATCGCCGAAATGCCCCGGCGTGTATTTGAGACAGGCGTCTATAAGAGACGGGCCTTTAATTGATGATGCTTTGCCCGCATGCTGTGGATCCACTCACACACGCTCACCTCCAGCTATTCACTGACCTTCTTCCTCCCTCCGCCTCCCAGTCTGGCCCTTTGGTCGTCTTCCTCGGACAGACGTCGCAGTTCTGCTTTGTTTACCAGGCATGGATTTAATTAGCGGAGGTAATGTTAATAGTACTGTATGAGTTGCAACAGCTTGACTGACTGACTTCAGTGGCCGTTCTTTAGGTTGGGCTTTTACTGTGAAGGGTAGGAAAAAGTGAAGCTAGCGTTATGCTCTGTTGTCACCACATAACGATCACGTAATTCACGTGCATATTAAGTAGCCACATGTATATGTTTTGGTCTTATTATACATCCACAGGTTACTGCTCCAGCGGAGAGGACGGTTCGTTAAGACAGCAGCTAAGTTTACAAGAGTTTTTCCAAAGTTCAAGATAAACAGTTAGACTACAAACTGACATCTTTCATTTTAGCTTGTTAGTAAAAAGTCGCTATTTGCAGAGTAGAGCTGTGTTTGCACAGCGAGTGGACAGCGCCGACAGAGCAGACTGAAACATGTTGATACCTGTAGAACAGGTAGGTGGGTATTGATAAGTATTGACTTTTTAATCATGGAGGTTTTATTGTAGGTTACTTACAGTAACGACTGTAGCGTTAGTTCATCTGCGCCAGTGGCAGTAGGCTAAATAATCCTCGGTATCGTTTCCAGTCAGTTACATGTGCTGCGTGAAGTAACGCACACACCTCGGCTCCGCTATGTTTGTGTGTGTGTGAGTGTGTGTGCGCGCAGCGCGGACATCGCTGTTCACAATCCCGTATATCTTCTAAAATGCAACGCTTTTATCCAAATGAATTGTGTTTGACGGGTTTTAAAAGATCAAATACAACCCGACACGGAAAAAAACAAAAAAACAGACCCGGCCTCTATTTGAGACCGGCCTTTATTTACCCAAATCTGTTGTCACACCAGGCGTTTAAAAGAGACAGGCGTCTATTTGGGACTCTGCTATTATTTGAAGTTTTACGGTATGTAATAAAATATGCCAATGTAAATGGCAATTGTTTTCAGTGATCGTTTCATCCTGTTTTGCTTTTGCGTCTAAAGCAGGGGTCTTCAACGTTTAACCCAAGGACCCCTCAACTGAAAGAGACTGAGCAGGGACCCCCTACTACATATATTGTATAATATAAAGTTGCATAATAAACTGGTCCTATAATAACGTGTAGAGCGGCCTAAATCCTTTATACATACCTTTTTTACATAGAATACTAAGCTATTAAAATAGGCTACCAATTGTTGGCACACTTTTATAAATAATGTTTTAATGTTAAACATACATGTGGCACAGTGAATCCTTAGGATGAACTGTATGTGTGGATGGCCTCAGTGACTACCTTACCTATAGGTCAGTAAGCAGTGGGGATTTATATTTGCTGATAATATGTTGGATTCATGTGAAGACTTTAATTTTTCAAAACCTTTCAAAAACCAACAAGAATTTGGAGGCCTCCCTGCATTGACTCTGTGGACCCCCTAGGGGGCCCGTACCCCCTGTTGAAGATCTGTGGTCTAAAGGCTGCTTGAAAGCAGCAGTGATAAAGAGTTGGGCTCCAGGTTGTTTTTTTCTCACCCGGGTGCTCAGCCCCATTGCCCCCTGCTTCGTCCGTCAACTTGCCCGCACCTCTGGCCAGACCTTCAGCACTTGCCCTTTTTAACCGACAAGCTAACGGTGCGAGACGTTGACAACTGATTGATTCGCGCTCAAGCTTGGATGTTTAGGCCGTAGCTTGTTCACCATGTCCATGGATTTATAATGCACCATATTGCGCCGTTATTATACATTTCTCTTAATACATCCACACACCAACCCACAATAGCTCTATTTGGAAATTAATCATTCTCTTCTACTGCAGTGATTTTGTGCATCTACATAGAAAATAAAGTAACTTTTCTAATGTAACTTTAATGCTTTACAAACACCAAAGCAAGTAAGCGCTGTGACTACTCTTCTGAAGAGATTTTGGAGAGGGAAATGGGAAGAAATACACTGGTTGAATGACATGACACCATTGTATTCATATAATACTATAAATCCAGGTTAAAGTGAAGTGTATCAATAATGCATGCACGTTGCTTCCTCTAAATTTCAGGTTGTGGTCAACTAGCTTGTTTAAATAAATTGATCAACATTGATTGTGATTGGTGGTTCGCTGTGCATGCAGACCTGTAGGTCACGCACGAGCAACAAACTCTGTATCAAAGAACACTTAAATCAGTACATCTTAAATCAGTAACTTAGGTTATATAAGACACAGACTGCTGTTGTAGATTAATGTTACGTTTCCAGCGTTGCGGCTCCGAACTGTAACATTAGTTGGGACCAAAGACAGTATATAAACTGGACCAACATATCCCGTTGCTCTGGACGGAGACAAGTGAAGTCTATTAGAAGCACTTTTCCGGTGATGGTTGAGCGTTACTGCGCAGCTGCAAACTGAGCTTGCCGCCGTAGATGTGATGTGAGCAACGTGTCTGAACGTTGTAAGTCTTCTGAGCTAGCGCTAGCATGCTAACGGTTGTGTTTAGCCCGTCGTTTCGGCTAGTTACATAACAAGCCCTGCAGATTTTGAACAGCTCACCCAGAGACTGAAGGCAGGACACATTCAGAAACCAGTATCTCACTCAAAACAGCATGGATAGATTTTTTTCCACGTTTGTATGCGTGTGGAAGCACCAGAGACACAAAATAAAAACCGAAATCCCAGAAAAAGTGATTTTTTTCATAATACGGGCACTTTAAAGGGGAAGGGTCGGCCAGTAACAATCATGTAAAAGGAGAACGGTGAAAGTTTACTTTACTATCAAGCAACAAAAGTTTTAGCGTCAACTTCGCAACGTCGTACAATGTGACTATCACGCATGCGTGATGTAGACGATTAAACGAAATATTGTGCAGCCCTAGTCAAGAGTAAGAAAAACACTGACGTAAACAGTACCTGTAATGTCGTATAACGTCCAAGTCAAACAGAATAACGTTAAATTGCTAATTCGCACACAACATAATTTGCCTTTAAAACTTAGTCATTATATCCACATTACTGGTGATTTATCGTAACTCATTGTGTTAATATTTTGTGAAAGCTATTCTATCTATTTCGCATCTGTAAAATGTTGCACTTGAACACACACACACACACACACACACACACACACACACACACACACACACACACACACACACACACACACACACACACCCCTGCTGACAGCCAACTTGTAAGCTCTATGCATCTTTATAAAAATTTTGCTTTGTTTTGCACTGGCATCCTCAGTCCATGATATGGAAAAATAAGTGTACGAGTAATGTAATGATTGTACACAAAAATTAAGCTTCCGATATGCTCTAGACTCTAGGGCTGTGGAGGTAAAGTTTTTTTGCTGTGAAAAAGCAACGTATCCCTGCAGTTTGGCGGTTTTATAATAGACATGTTATCTAAACCCAAAAAACGTCACAACCATGGTATTGCTGTGATGCAGTTATCGTCACTACTACACGACTCACGGCCAGTTAGGGATGGACAATAGTTTGCTATAGACACATACTAGCAAGCTGGAGTTTACCTTGGTGTGTCAAGGCCCTAGATAAATGCAAAATAGATAAGTGTACTTACCGGACTGCCTCCATTTTCAGCTCCATCTTTGCTGGTGCGAAAGCAGAAAGCTCCATCACCTCTTGAGTGGTGGGCAACAGGGGCACGGTTCCTTCAAATCATTTATATTTTAAATCTTGTACTTTTTCTGAATTTCTTGTCACATATGTTCATATTAATAACATTAATGAAGGCTTAATATCATCTTTAACCTAGCTGAATGAAACATCTTTTGCATTGTTTTGTGATTGTTTTCCTACCTGAGGGGGAAGTCTGAGTGTGTAGGACTGCTTGTTGTTCACAGGCTGCAGAAACGTACTCAACACGACCAGGAGAATCAGGTAGATGGCGTGCTCTTCCTACTCCAAGGTGAGGCATCGCTGCTCTTCCAAGCCCTACCATTGTCTGAGGGGACAAACCTTGGCCATGGAAACTGAAACAGGTCAAATTCCACAGTAGCCAGGGTTGCATATCACTTTTTCAACACTGACAATGGTTGCAATAACTCTGAATCAAATGATATTTCTAAAAAGATAAGGGTCTTTATTATGAAAATCCTTTTTTTGCCAAATATTTATACAAGCTACATGGCTCTAAAGGCTGATCACATTTTATTGCAAATATTTGACAGGAAAACAATAATGCCCTCAAATGGAAACTTAAGACTAACCACTGTGAGAACGTGTATATTTTAAAGTCTGTACACTCGAGTCAAAAAATGCTCAGAAACAAAGAGCCCAACAAACTACTGCTCAACTTGATACACCTCGCTTACCAAGACTACGTAGTAAAAGCAGCACCTCACAGCCCAACACACAATATATGTACCGTATTTTTCGGACTATAAGTCGCTCGAGTATAAGTTGCATCAGTCCAAAAATCGTCATGACGAGGAAAAAAAACATAAGTCTCACTGGACTATAAGTCACATTTGTTCAGAACCAAGAGAAAACATTACCATATACAGCCGACGGCGCTCTATGCTGCTCAGTTCTCCTGTAGCCTAGCTACCCCTGAAAACATTAACTGAAAACAACTGAAAAACTGTTATCTGAAATATTAACGGAGAACAGCGGACATACTAGTTAGGATCCGTTAAGTTTGGCTAACGCATACTAGCATTGGATGTAAACACTGAGTATAAACACAGCCGTGAATTAGCGTGGAATGTCGAATGGTCGGCATTTAACAGTCACAAACTCCACCAGCAGTTAGAAGTTGGCACGCCATTTCTGCACCAGTCTGTGTTAACACCGCCCACCTCCAGGAGTCTTCCGGCGAGAGCAGCCTGGTAGCTGGATAGTACCGGTGCCGGTACAGTTGTTCAGCCATGTTTCCACAAAAACACAGCAGTCTCTGAACGCGTTGGGAGTTTTGTTGAAGTTGGATGTAGCTAGTCCAGTTTGTTGTGTAATGAGCGGATACTTGCAAGCAGGATGGATGGGACAGTTGGCCGGCTAGCGTTAGCTCGCTCTGGATGTGCCTTTTCCCCGGTTAGCGGCATCAGCTGAGGTCTCCGGCTGGTCTCGGTAGCAGGCGAAGCTTGCAAAGTATGTTGAGTATTCCTTCTGTAATAACGTTTCCTGCATATTTTCCGATCTGTACCAATGTATCTTAATACATCCATGAGAACAGCGGACATACTGATAGAGCGCGCGTGTCGTCTTTTCGCTACAGTGGTTGCTTGTGGCAACACAGGAAGTTGTGCTGTTGCCAGGGGTAGGCTCTTTCTATATAGGTCTATGGGTAGGCTACAGGAGCACTGAGCAGCATAGAGCGCCCTCTCGCTGTTTACAATGTGTAGCCTGTTCAGCGGCCGTAGCCAACAATGGTTAGTTATTTTAAGCGAAGAGAGTGGGGCTGTAAATCGGGAAGAGTGAGTTTGCAGTGCGTGTAGCGATTGTTTCCGTAATTCTAAGCCAATAAAGTGTGTTCAGTCAAATGGAGCGGAAGGCAAGGTAGTGTTATTTTTAGCAGTTCCTACCATAATTCTAAGCCAAGAAGTGTGTCTGTTCGTCGGGTGGAGAGGACAGCAAGGTTGTTGTGTTCTTAGCGGTTCCTACCTTAAGTCTAAGCCGAAAAAGTGTGTCCGTCAGTTGGGCACAGAGCTCCGTGTGAGCGGGCTTTTATGACTCAATATAGCCAGCATCTAACGTTAGCTACTACGCTGTGCTGTGAAGCAATGTCTGGCTATGTGAGACAAGCACCTAGTAACACTGTTGTGGATGCTGCGGTCTCAGCCTTGCAACCTCCGTGAACTTTGAGTCTGGGGAGAAGGGGGCGGGGGAAGACGACTCTCTCCAGTATTTTGAATTTGTACTACAGTAACTATATTAAACACTGGCTGTCAGTATTACATATTGCACCTTTAAGGTTTAGATTCAATTTCATAGTCATTTTTGGGGGATGTAGTTTGTGGTTGTATTGTATTATAGTGACAGCCATTTCTACTTTTTAGTATATTAGTGTTTAGTTAGACACAGAAACTCTTCTGCCTACCTGCTGCCTCTGCCCATAACCTCTTCAAGTTGGCCGAAGCTTTCTGGGCTGCTGGTGACACCTACGGGGGCACCTTGCAGCTTTGCATCACCCAAATCTCCAGCTGCTCCTCTTCCTACAACATAATGTAAGTCAGTACACAGTGACATAGGTTAAAGTTAGCAGCTGATCTGAATGGATTGACATGTGCCAGCACATTGAGGTTTGCTCGCTGCGTGCCTTTGGTAAACGGGGGTCTTGATGTTTAAATGTTTTTTATTGCAACTTCCTAGACAGAAAGCGGGAAAACAAAGTGTGCACATGTGGGTCAGCATGAAGAATGGCTTTGCCATTATTGAATGAAGTGGGGCTTTTTGTGCTGAAGAAACAGCTTTATAGGAGCGCACACAACATGTAACATTTGGCTTTGTATTCACTTGATTTCATATATATTTTCTCTGTTAATGAAAGCAATTTAATTGATACAGAGGAGACCATTGTATAGATGGTGCAATGTACTTTTTTAATAAAATATCAAAATTATAGGAATTGATGCAGTTTTGTTTAAAAAAAAAAATTATATTCCATGCACATTTACTGTTTATCAAGATCCTCTTGCACTCTGTGCCTCAAGAGGGTGCCAAAGCTGAATGCATTGTAACTAATACTCTTCCCCATCTTAGGAAGTTACTGCATTAGTGATAGCTAAGATTTACACCATAATTCTCAAAAAAATAAATAATCATCACACAAAATAAGATGGCTGTGGCTAATACACTACCTGGGCACATATGACAAGTAGCTGTAAAATTGTTTTGTTTATTCTCTCAGAGAAGCATGCAAACATGTTTGTGCAAATGATCTAAGTCCTTACACATTGATCTAAGTCCTGTACACATTGCTAATGTACAGTAGCTACCAACAATCTGTCCTGTTTAAGCGTTTCCCCTAAAATCCAAAATGAATAAATAATACAAACCTACTGGTGGTGTTCCTCTTCCCCACGAGGTCATTGATGGCTCAATGCCCATTCCCCTGAACATTGAGACGAGTGATGATCTTTGACCAAAGGTAGGCAGGTCAACCTTTAAGCAGACAAAATCCTTAGCAGCTCTTAATGTACAGCAACATATTAAGAAAATGTAAACATGCAAATTGTGCAGTATCTGTTGTATTGTTCTAACCTCTTTTGTTGTTGAAGCAGAGGACTCCACTGTTTGGTGATGCGTCTGGGTTTCATGTGGAGCCTTCGGTTTGTGTTGCATCTCCAGACTAGGCATGATTGCACCTCCTGCCACCCCTACCTTTGGTTCAGCTGCTGGGAAGAGCAGCCCTCTGGCTCGGCCAACCACAGGTTCAGTCATCAAGGGTAGATTTACTCCCCGCCCTTGTGGGGTATCGCCAAGAGTGGGGAAACCTCTGGCTCGTCCTATATTAGGCCCTTCAATAGAGAGCAGCAGCCCTCTACTGCGCCCTACAGCAGGGTCCTGAGGCTGTAGTCCTCCTCTGCGTCCCAGCCAAGGCATGCTCGACATACTACCGAGATCAGGAGGTTTCTTTTGATCCATTTGGTCAAGTTCTTTTTATAACCAGTTGACACAAAAACGGGTTGACTGCAGGGAAACACCCACAGGAAAAAAGTTAGCAGCACGTCTCATATATGGAAAGAAAGAAAAAAAAACATGCACACTAAATTGTAATGACAAACATTTCAATGCAATTGTATGTATGTATGTATGTATAACAGTAAATATGAAAAATACAAGGGAGAGCTCTGTCGTGTAGTAGCAAGGCACTGACATGCATTAAAGTAACGTTAACGTTACATCTGCCTAAACTAATAAGTTACCACACTGGTTAGAAGTGAGGTTTGGGTTACACAACTCAAGCCTAGCTACCTAATAGACAGACATACTGCATTCAGTTCATCAAGAGGCTGCAGTTTTGTTTTAATAGTTTGGTGCACAGTTAACGTTAACTCATGAGGAAAAAGGCTTGACACTTTGTATGTGGAAATCACCCAAAAACTCCTTAACAAAAAAAAAGTACTAAAGCTACATCGCACTCTTGTACAAGTTTATTGCTATGCATAGACTATTTCAGCTGGTGTACGTTAGGCCAGCCACAGACTGGATGCGTGGCGTGAGCGTGTCAGCTGCGCGGCGTGTCCGTTTTTATTTCGGCTTCCATGTTAACAGGTTAGAGCTTGCAAACTGCCTGCCTGACACGCATAGAACCGACGCCTATTTTTCACGCCACACGCAAGCGTGTTGGAAGCGTGTCCAGGCAAAATAGAATAGGAAAAGATGCTTATGTCATTTTGACACAAATACATATTAATAAATGATATTTTGATGTTTGGAAGTCTCTAGGTTTTGACATAAATACAGATATACAGATATAAATGTAAAATGAAAACAGAAAATGTATCGATTTTCAAATGTCGCACCTGTCAATACTGCAGGGCTCTCCCCCCGCCCAGCTTGTTAATATCCAGTGTATGTTCATTATAGCTTCCAGTTTGTAGATGTTAGTTAGATGGCACCAATAATCATAGCTGGCCTGGCAGCCCAAAGGACAGGGTTCTGGTTCCAGATTTGTTTGGTGACTTATGATGGGGGGGCTTCTGGGGGTCCACCCCCAGAAAATGTTGAGCATTAAACACTTCATTTCCTGCATTGTGGTGAATTTCTATCCACCTATTAGTACCTTTTTCTGAATCAATATGCTGGAAATATCTTTATGTAAAGGGACACAAATTACAATTCAAATATAAAAACATAATGGAATATATTGCAGTAAGGCTCTCAGGTATTCTGTATTGCTTTCAACTATTTATTCTCCTTTGGATCAACTTTCCTAATTGTATCTGAGTCAGCACACATGTAGCTTAGGCATCATTTACTCTTACCTTCTCTTTTGCATCTTTTGTTGGGGAAGTAACCTCCTTAAATTTGTATTTGACAATTATTCACCTCAATTATACATTATTCATTTTAATGGATTAATAAACCCCTGGACTTTAATATTTCAGATGTGTTTGAGCAAGATTTCTGCTCATGTCCAAAACGTTTGCACATTCAAAATATAACTCATCCCATGTTCTCTGAGATTTGGAGGAGTCGTGATATTTTGTGAAAAATAAAGTGATAATAGGATATTACAAGAATAAAGTCACAATCTTTCAGAAAATAATCCACCTGCACAATAGTCTGCTGTGCATTACGTGATTGCTCTGCTGATACGGTAGACCTCAGACCTTCTGACAGACCATAGATCCCCGTCTGGGTCTCTGAATGAGACAAAGTTTAGTGAAGTGGCTGAACGCTGCTCTACGTCGGAGGTGGAGAACAGAATTAACGGAGCTCAAACGCGTCACATCTGCCGCAGCATCTCCACAGCAGAGCGCGTCCATAAACCTGAAGCTTTTTACAGTGAGAGTGGACACTAAGCCACGTTTCATATTTGTCAGTCAACTTTTCAAAATACATTCAGGGCTACTACACTCAAAACATTCGAGCCGAAGCCTCGGCAAAATCAGCTGACGGCGCGTCTGGTGTAGCCCCTTTATTTGTTTTTTTTGATTGGCTGATAAGTGGCAGGCTCGACTAAGAACTCCAGGGGAGACGCTTGATTTCTGCCGGTTCCATAGTGAGAGCGGCGCGGCCAGAGAAATGTTGAGCGCTGCGGCATATTAAATATATTATAAATAGTTTTTCTGCGTGAGAAATACAATGTGTGGCGGGAGTGCGCGACAAAAGACCGAAATGAGTGACTGTCACGCTCAATGCGTGACACTTGAGAGCCCTGATACTGTAGCCTATTTTGTCGTCAATACTGCCGACGTTGTCTTTGCTGTAATCAAATCAGTAGATACTTATGTTTAACATTAAGTATACAACTGCTTGAGTTCAGTAAGTCAATGGGAAATATAGCTACATGTGTACAGACAAGGATTGCAGCAGCAGTACCGCGTCAGACACGTTCCACGCAGCTACCACGCAACAGAAACGCCACGCTCACGCCACGCATCCAGTCTGTCGCCGGCTTTGTGTTGGAAACAAAGACAGTATATAAACGGATGGAAAGACAGCGTAGACTAGACCACGTGGCAAATAAGCTAACATTAGCTATCTTTAAGAAATAAAGTTACGCTAATATCAGCTATTTTTTATCCAGTTGTCTGACTTCAAAAAAGGTTTCGCTAACATTAATGTAACTAGTTTTCCCTTAATCTTCATAAAATTACTTTTATTTACCCATTCATTAAGTAAGTATCTAGACACAAGCAACTGGGTTGTTAGCATGGCACCAAAGTTAGCTAAAATTAACAGAAAAGTTAGCTAGCAAAACACGTGTTGGGGAAAAAAATTGCTGCCGACTGACCAACCACTAGAAACCAAATACTTCCAAAAAGCTAAACGTTTTTAGCGAACAATACATTCATAATTACTAATGTTACATCATGAGAAATTATAACTGATATCTCTCACCTGGCACAAGGTGTCAATTATTCCTAGCCAGGGACGCTTAACGCCAACAATGAGTCTGTACTAAATAAATCCACCTGATACTGGACTTAGCTAAGTGGTTGAAAGACGGTATCTTCCCTCCCGTACCCTGATTGGATAATCAGTCATTTCGGCCGCAAGACAATTGGTTTACGGAACTGTCAATCGTTTTTTGTTAATTGACACGATATTGGGGTATAGTTTTGTCGCCCTCTGGCGGTATAACACCTTAGCAATCTAAATCAATAGTTTGTGTTGCAAATGTGAAATTGTGCGCAACAATGGTAAATCCGTGTCACTTCGTGACAACAGTCAGTTAATGTCAGTGACCTGCATGTCCTGTAGCCTACGTTTAATGTAGACTCATAAGGTGCAGTTAAGTTAAGCTCCCATGGAATAATTCAATAATGATAAAATGACTAAATGTTAATATCTCCCAAATAATGCAGTCAACGTAAAGTGACGTGTAAAACCGACATATTCTAAAACTCTAAAACTATAAATGAAATTGTATAGCTACAACAGCTCGAGGGAATTTCCAACATGAAAACTGCAAATTGTCTTTCTTAAACAAGTTTTTTTCTGGGCTGTGATTTAGCAAGCATTTTTTCATATTTACACAGTGGGCTACACATTTTAATCTGGGAGATACACAACTTTCTGTTTGTGGCCAATTACAGCCCACTAAAGTCACTGGGGCAAGTATCTTTGTCCAGCTTGATGATGGTGAGTAATATGTTTGACAGGCTTAACCATATGGTGGCAATAAATCTATGATAGCAATTTTACGATTATTCACAAATCATTAACTATCACAAATTAAGCTCAGATAGTTCGTGGGCAATACTTGCACAGGGAAACAGATTGGTAGATGCTGCACCCTTTTGAGAACTTTTTCAATAAGGGTTGTGACGTCACAATGTCCATATTTAAAATGCTTGAAACAAAGCTAAACTTTGTTACTGTGTGATTAAACAGGCAATCTGTTGTCTTTCGGCAATTACCCAAATTTTGTTTTGCAGTTTGTATGACAGCTACTGTATGGCTTTCAAGAGGATTT
Source organism: Gymnocephalus cernua (assembly GCA_023631565.1). Lineage (NCBI taxonomy): Eukaryota > Metazoa > Chordata > Actinopteri > Perciformes > Percidae > Gymnocephalus > Gymnocephalus cernua. The sequence goes on along the minus strand of CM042425.1, from coordinate 38,080,083 downwards.
AGTAATTATAGTCTTACAAACCTTGGCGCCTCACTTTACAACTACAGATATTTATTTTGGATAGAAAAAGGCACAACTAAAAGATATAAGCATGATGCAAAGCTGCTTTACCACCTACTCAAGGTCAGCTGCTGACGTGTATAGATTTGTGTCTCTTTGTTATTTTAAAGCATTTTTTTTTAAATAAGAACACCGAATGAGGTGGACTAACATTCTTAAAAGACCAAAAAGTTCACAGAGCTTTGGTTTTCAGGTCAGCGGCCAGGCATATTGGCAATTAGCCCTAGACTCTTTTGAAACAATCATAGACATGCTCCCAGTGGCATTGAGGTGATGACTTTGTGCTCGCACCTGGTCTCTGCAGGAATAAATGAATCACTGTTCCAGAAAGTAACCATTCCTTTGGTCCTTTTATATCAACTACTGTTTTTTTGGGGAATTACCAGATTGGATAGTGCGGTTCACTGCTGTAAGATAAACTCTCCTCCTTATTTTTAGACTGATGAACATGCCTTTTTCTATTTTTTAGTCTTTGACGGATTCCATTTAATCCTTGGTCCTTGGAGGACAACAACATATATACAGCAAAAACAAAAAGGGAACCTAATGGTGCTTGTAAATGTTTTTAGTTGTAATGGTTGTAATGCCATCTATTGACATATAGAGGTAACTGCCATAGATGTGAGAATAAAGTGACCTTCCATTATGACTTTAAACACTGCCCCCAAAACCTCTCCATGAGGCCTAACCAACATCAGAATATGTCAAGCTTGATATTATGTGTCATGTTACAGTAATTGCAACATGTCAATCAATGTACTGTATGTTGTATACTAACTCACTACTCACTCTATGGGGCTCTGAATAAGTGCTTCAGCGAAAAGTAAAACAGTAGAGCTAACAGTTTGTCGGTCGGAAGGTTTTATTTTATTATAATTAGAGAAAACCCTTTTCAGATTTGTGGGGGGTAAGCAGTGATCAGTAATTGTTTACGTGTTGAGAATAAAAGCCAAGGAGTTTGTGACTTCGTTTTTAGACTCCCTGCAGCTGCAATAATCGGAGTAGGGAAGGCTAACATGTCACTGTATTTTTTTTTTTTAAACAATCCAAGAGGTCAGTTAAGCAATTAGAAAGGCTTATGGCTGCATATACATGCATTTAACATTGACGATAAACAATACATTTATTGCCCCAGATATAGCTAAAAGCATTTTCATATGTGGTCCCTGGATGGAGGTTGCCGGTGATGGCAGAAGTCTGCAGGGCCAACACGGAGAGGAAAACTGTTGGTATCTATTATTGTGAGCTGGTGGATGACACTGTAGATATTCCATGTCAAAAATATGGCCTTTACCATTTAAGCTTTATTTTATGCTACTGCTTTGATTCAAGTTAAGGATGAACATGAGGGCACGACCCCTGCTGTAATTCTGCTTTTTTGGAAATTAATCACATTTAAAACTGCTAATGACAGCTACGAATATAAAGTCTATGTTAAGAGAAGAAAAGCCAGGACATATGTATTGATACCAAACCTAAAGGCCTTTTGTTGCTGTGGCTATGACTTAACAAATGGGGATTTTTAAATGGGTTTGTCCACATGAATATGTATTATGATCTAATGTTTTTGCTAATGGATTTATTAGGATGTGTTAAAAAACAACATGATATGACCTATTTCTTTGATGCACTGCAATATGTATTTTGAATACCTACTTTTATTTTCTGAGACAAAGTCTCTTTTAAAATTTGTTTTTCTGTAAAAAGCAATCACATACAAGCTGTGAGTGGACTTTTTTACTGTATAAGTCATCACTATCGGATCATTTTCCCCTCAAAATCACACTTTCAATCAATTACACTTTGGCTGCACAAATGCACAGTATCTTGATTTGATTTGTTTACCTCACTACTGTAAGATGTGATCAATGTTCTATGGTTTTATACTGACTTTATTCACCTATGACTCTGAGTAAACAAAGGTTAATAAAAATATATGCATTGAGATGCTATGAGATAAAGGGGTTTAAGACAATACAAGAAACCACTTGGCATCTGTAGTAAGCTAGCAAATGTGTTTTTTCTATATTCTGCTCCTCTCTTACATTTTGTTATCATGATGAAATTAGCTCCTACTCTGTGTGTAGCTTTGGTAAGGTCATGTTTGCAAATCCTTAATTTGCTGCCAAGAAAATGAGATAAACAATGTTTATCCATCCCGCCTGGCCTGTTAAGAGGAACAGTCTCCACCTGTCTGCTTTCAGCTGTAATCTACTTCTAAAGAGCAGACATTTGACTTCAACTGACTGACTGATAACGTCATGCCAGTTCATGTCAGAGATACAGATGGGCCCCCAGACGACATAGTCAATGGCATTACCTAATGCAGATTGTTTGGATACGCCCTGAAGGCTTGCTGTTGGCACTGTGCTCTGACATTTAAACATCAGAAAATGGCCGACATGCTGGTGTAATTACGGATCAAAATGTAAAATGTGATGGCATCCTGCATTATTCCTGTTATAGGACATGTTTACCTAATATTTTTGTTCTTACTGCCCAATTAGAATGGTTCCAGTGCTTGTGAGCAAAAGTCACATGAATTACCATGTGGCTTGTTTATTGGACAGAGTCTTAGTCACCCAACATCCAAACAGGCCACCGGGGATTTGGGCTGCAAGGGGGATCCAAACAAGTTTAGCATTTTAAGGTAATTTCCTGTAATTGGTTCAAATGACGCTTTCACTTCTGACAAACCACACCACGTTTTAATATACAGATCTGCATTTTTAGCTGTCTCAGTTTGGTTGTATCAAAGCCCAAAGCCCAAACCCCTTCCCGTTAGCCCTATCCCGCGATCAAGACGAGTATTGGGACAGCACTAGCTCTCACGTGAACGCACACACAAGGGTTAAGGGGAAGGGGAAGGGCTAAGGGGAGGATTGGGATTCAGCCTTATCCCTACTCACAACTGAACGTATTGTAGGAGGCCGCTGGGCCAGAACCACATTTGAAGTGACTGTTTCTTGTTGGATAGTCAATCATACAGCTACAAAGACAACCATGACGAAAAATAAATGGAACACAAGGTCAAAAAAACCTCCACAAAAAAACTCAAAATGAACACAAAGAGACCCAAACCACAGAGACACAAATGAACACTGTGATGAAAAAGGGCCCACAAAAAGACACAAAACAACCACAAAGATATGCAATAAAACCGCAAAGAGATGTAAAAATCGACTACACAAAAAGCTAAACAAAGAGCCACAAAGAGATACAAAATAACTACAAAGACACACAAAACTACCACAAAAGCACACAAAGAGGGGAAAACCACTACAGAAACATGCAAAACCACCAGAAAGAGACACAAAACGAACATAGAGACCAAAAAACGGAAATAGATACAGATTAATCATGGTTGAATGCCTGTCTATGTGACTGCTTCCACAAAGATGGAACAGGTCTACTGTTTGCAGAAGTTTGATTTAAATTTCTCTTGTCATGCTTTCTCCTAACCATTTCTTTTTATTGTTCCCAGAGCAGGTGTAACCTCTCTTTAGACCCTCGGAGGGGCTGAAAGAGACACTGACGTGTTGACAGGTGGTTTTGCATAAGCCCTGAGAACTTGCCTCAGAGACTTTCCACCCTAAAAACATGACTTGTCTCCTCTGACTACGCATTGGTAATTTCCTTGATGTAAATGGGCCAAATGTACCTGACAGCAAAATATCTGGCAAAAACTGGCAATGGTCAGTGGCATTAATCTGATATGACAATCATTACTGTCCTGTCTGTCAGACTGAGCAGTAGGTAATGGTGACTAAAAGGCCATGGCTGTGGTGGCTCGCATCTGAGGAAGAGCAGTGATGACAGGCTATAAGAGAATTGTGGGAAACAGCATTGGCCCCTCCAGAGCCAGGGGGGACAAACACACCACAGCTGTTGCTGTCTGGACGATGATGCAAGCAGCCACAATCCTGGGAAGCTTTCCCATATGTCCTCTCCCAGCATCATCAGCAGTGCTGGACTTTCTCTTTAGATTTGTCTTCAGAGGTTACATTTGAGGAGCCAAGGCAACCAATAAAGGCATCAGCACAATAGAAAAGTGTATAAGAGTTGAGTTTGAGTCTCAGAGTTTGAGTGAGATGTTCTATTGATAGGTTTTTGCTTGTTGGGGGCACTGGCAAAATGCCATGAGGATCATTTCCTGTCTCTTTTTCAAATTCTAGAGGCATGTGGGAAAAGCAGGGATTTCTTTTTTTCTTCTTTTTTAAAGCAAACTTTACTGCATGATTTCCTTTTCCCCCCAAAAGGCTTGGCTGTGTTTAAACACAAATCTTTCACATTATAACAATTATAACAATACAGAGACGTGTGCTTAGGAGGAGATATGTGTGATATTATGCGTTTGTGATTAACTAACAGCCAGATTTAAAATAGATACACGTTAGATTATATTAATAAAAAGGCACACAAGGAAACTCGTGCTATAATCTTTATTCTCTGATTAAGATGTTGAGTACAGCTAGGAGAATGCCAAAATAACCACTAAACTGTTAATGGCTTCGCACGCTTGGACTAATTTAATCCACTTTGAAACCGCTGCCGAATCGCTCATGGCTCGTATTCAGCCTGTGATGCGTCACATGGATAGGTGCGGTTTGCGCAGCGCAACTCCCAACACAGTCCATATTTGTCCGGTTAGTGAACTGAGAAACAAGCACTTCGGCATGTTTAGATTCTACAACTTTTTTTCAAATGTCATACTTTTGGAGTAGGAGTAGGAGTAGGATGGAGCGCGCACCTATCACACTTCAGACGGATCATTCTTAAACAGAAAGCAGTCAAGAAGGCTGTGTGAGTTGTTGGCAGCTGCGATGTGGTGCAGCTGCAACAGTCGCGATCTAAAACCGCTGGACAGGAGTCGAGAGCAGGTTACACATATCCAAATATGCGCGTAATTGGAGTGCACTGGCGAGGTGTCCCTTGCACCCCTTCCGAGAAGACGGTGTCGTGATGTTCAATACTTCGGGAATTGAGCTCACTTTTACCAAGAAAGAGGATATTTCCGAAGTTATCAATGGCACTCTGCAGCTCATGTACAACGTTCTGGTCACCATCAGTCCCACAACCATGTGGAACGAGTCATGCGGGGAGCAGCTGCAGGATTTCGGGCGCCCGGAGAAGATCGTTATTGGGGTGATGTTGGCGATCATCACGGCCGTCACCGTCATGGGAAACACGCTGGTGGTGATCGCGGTGTGCGTGGTGAAGAAACTAAGGCAACCTTCAAACTACCTTCTGGTCTCTCTCGCAGTGGCGGACCTGTCAGTGGCCATAGTTGTGATGCCGTTTGTAATAGTGACAGACCTCACCGGGGGCAAGTGGCTTTTTGGAGAGGTGTTCTGCAACATCTTCATCGGCATGGATGTAATGTGCTGCACTGCATCCATCATGACTCTGTGCGTGATCAGCGTCGATAGGTAAGTTGCCAAATTTGCAATGGCACCACAATTACGCATGTAGTGCACCCTGCGTTTGAAATGAAACAGATAATACAGATAGCCTATATATGGTCTTTTAAAAGCTGCTCTATACCTACGTAGCCTACATTGAGGGCAGGACAGTTCAAGTGCCAAATTAATTAATGAATTTGTTTTTTATGCCAGAGAATGGCATTTCAGTTCCTAATTCCAGATGAACAGTTCCTCTGATTGCCTGTGCGGTTGAAACCCCTGAACCAGAAAATTAATTCGCAGACTGTGATTAATTTATAGCACGCTTAATTTTTTTGCTTGACCGGACCATGAGCAGTGTTTCTTGTAGACTAATTACGCATTTAGGACTTGCGCCCATCGCCTTACAGCTGCTCCCATCGTCCTAAATTTATGTTAAGGACACATCGCACTGTTCTCTATTATTGCGCCCCTTAAATAAAAAAATAAAAGTGCTGTAGGTAAAGTTCACATCTGTGAAAACTAAACTACAAATATTGTTTTGCTGTCTCACTACATATATGGGCCTGAATATGAGCTTTGACATCCTGGTGTTTTGCATCATTGTACCTCAATTATTCTTTCAAGTTAGATCCCAAATGCCCACAGTAAGTTGCTTTAAATTTTATAAAAAAGGCAGTTGAATTATAACGGATAAGGTATTGCACATTCTCAATAGGTTAGCAGCCTCAGTAATACATAGATAAATAATAAATAACTTGGAGGTGCATACATTTGAATTGGTGAATTGTGATATGAGACGATAAACCATTTAACAGTTTCACTGCTTGGGGGAAGAAACTTCTTTTCAGTCTAGTAAACCGGGTTTTTATGGTCCTGAATCAGGTTGGTCTGGTAGGAACCTGAAGAGGTGGTGAGCAGGGTGTGTCGGATCACGGGTGACGTTAGTGGCCCTGCTTCGGCATTGGGCCTCAAAGATGTCGCTGATTGCTGGTAATTGAGTCTGGGTGATCTTCTGGGCTGCCTTGATGACCCTCTGCAGTGCCCTCTGTTCCATTCTGTTGCATCCAGCACCCCAGCAAACATACATAATTTAAATTCAAAAGAACTAACTAACTGCAGTCAGGCCGGTATTAAGACTGGGGACTTGTGTCATGTGGTGCCCCCCCCCCCCCCCCGGTTGTGAATGGTTGGTGCCCCTGGGCACTGGCCCAAGTGCCCTTATGGAGATTCCGGGCATGACTGCAGTAATAAAATATGTCAATGTGTCAAACCAGGCCTTTCTTTGTTTTTCCAGTGGTGGATAAGTGGGAGTGTGGCAAACCGACACTGTCAGGTCTCACGGCCTCTATTGTCTGTGATAAGGTCAGACAGGACAAATGCACCCACCTGTGAGTGAGCATGTCTGAAAAAGGTAGAGTAGGTGATTGAATCCGGTACCATGAAATGAAAGTCTGCACATCCACCTAAACCACACCATTCTGAGGATCTTTCCCACATCTCTCTGCTTCTTGTCAATCACAAGACTTTTACAGAGAATTTAAAATAATTATGAAGTCAGTTTGGGATTATTTTCATCCCTACACAAGCTGTACATACAGTTCTGTAAACTGTTTGCGTTGATCTCCATGTAAAACAGGCTTGTTATAATTTAACAATGCAGAGCATGTTCGGCATATGATTCACAATGGAAAACAAAGAGATAATTCATTAGGGTGGGAATTGCCAATTAGACACATAATTAGCTGTAATGAGGGCTCTCTCACTGCCATGTAGGTTTCCCAAGGACATTCATTAGAAAATTAAGCTGAACAGTAGGGGGTGCTGCTGCAGATGAGGCTCAAGATTGAACGGTTTTGTTTGTGACGGTTATGCAGTCCCTGATAACGATGGTGCTCTGCTGCAGAGGGATATTGATTGTCTCTCAGAGCTCCTTTATGTTTACAGGGCTGATGCTGCATATGTCAATATAGAGAGTAGTGGTCCCTAGCATTTGGGGCTAATGGATTTATGATCCTGTAGGGTCTTGACCGTAGATGTTTTCAGAGAAACTACTGTCACCCTGGTGGAATATAGAATCTCTGACATTCACCATCCACTTTAACACTAGTCTTATCAGCGCCCGATTAAAACACATTCGGTCCTGGGCAAAAATAAGTTGTATAGGCCCCACAGTATAAAGTGAAATAATGAAGATTTAACACTACATTTGGACACAGGACACTTTACAAGACAGGAGCTCCTTTCACACAGCCTGTTCAAGACGGGACTGATTAAGCCACCTCGCTGTGTGTGTGAAAGTTTAGAAAACGGAATGGGGGGACAGTGTTGTTGTGCCTTTAAGCCGGCTGTGGAGGTAGTCACAGCAACATCTGTGGGAAAGGGATAGCTGGCATATATTGGGACTACATGTGTGAGTCGACCTACAGGCAGGTCAAAAAGTGACAAAGCAGCGTTCTGAGTAGCCAAAGTTATTAATAACTTACAGAAACATTGCTGGCAACCTTCTGTTCCACTCGCTCGCTCTCTCCCTCTCTCAGACACACACACACACACACACACACACACACACACACACACACACACACACACACACACACACACACACACACACACACACACACACACACACACACACACACACACACACACACACACACAGGCGCGGCAGCGGTCTTTGTCCTTCTTTCTACTGACAATTACACTACTACTAAAGTTGGCAGTTTGGGGGTCAGGTTGGGTTCACTCGGTTGATTAACAGCGGATTGGCTCACACACACTAGGCACTGACACTGTTGTGTTACACGTCAATACCGGCATGCTGTGTGAAATCACACACTGGGGCCGCATTATGCACACTTTGCTTGGTTCTGTGTGAATAAACAAAACTGGCATAATGACAAACCTTCATTGCGACATTAATGCAGAATCTGAATTAGTTAAACTGTTACTCCAGCACTGTAGTATTGCACCTCTAAAAAAGTTGGGGGACAAGAGTTAGTTTGTAATTGATGCAGCAGAGCACGAGCTATCCTGAGTGTTAGTCTTAAGCATTGGCCAAGCCCTCAAAACACTGAATCCTACATTTTCCATAGCGCAAGTCAACAGTGTCTTTTGTTAGAGTCTCCCTTCCTGGTAAATTTTCATGTATTTCAAACTTCACGCCTTTAGAAATCTCCATCTAGAGCTAAAGAATACTTCTTTTCACAGTGCCTAGGCTACTCACTGTAATGAGTAAACTAAACATAACTTGTAAAATCCACAGAGTGCCCCTTTAACAATGCAGGAATTAACCAAACTACCACACACCATACACATAGTTGTAGCCCAGTTGGTAATCCAGCTATGGTTTAATTCTACAGTCTCATTCTCTATGTCTTTAATGTCACTATATTTACACATGCAGTTTTTTTGTGGTTAAATGTTGCCTTATATAACATTTAAAATGCCATAGACATTTTAAATACTCAAACAAATGTTTAAAGGTGCACTGCCACACAAAACCGTTTTTACTTGCATTTTTTAAAAATATGTTAGGTCCATATGTGTTTGTGTTATATCGTGAACAGTGTTAGTCATCTTACTTCAAAAAAGTAATTAGTTACAGTTACAAATTACTTCTCCCAAAAAGTAATTGAGTTAGTAACTCAGTTACCACATTGTAAAAGTAATTAGTTACTCAGCAAAGTAACTTTGACGTTATTTTTTATGTTCTATAACGCTATTAGGTTCTAACATCTTTAACGTCAAAGATGTTTATATTAACTGAAGAATAAAAACACTATATACAGTATTTTAGAACATTTGGTATTTATTTGAACTCAATAGATTGCAGCCTGACATATGATATGCATAGACATAAAATTGCAATCAATGTGTTCAGCTCGGCCTTGGTCACCTGTTGCTGACCCGAAAAATTGAGCGTTACTTGTTTTAACAGAGTGGCTCCGTCTCCTTCGCTGGAGCTCACGCTCGCTGCATTTGGGCTCGGGGTTATTATGGGGTTGGGTTAGAAGCAGCAACAAGTGTCCTGTTAGCATGTGTTGATGTGAGGTGCTTCATAAGATTCGTTGCTTGAGGCAGACGTGGATAAAGTCTTTTTTCCTGGGCATATGTTACATGTTACATAAACATTCTTGCATTTAATTTCAATGAGCGAGAAGTAGTGCTGGTACTTCCAGTTCGAGAACGCTACCTATGAATTTCCCTGGCTTGTCGCCATTGTCGCTGTTTAGTGGTGGTCAGAGCGTGCAGTGAGACAGCGTACTTAAACGCCGTTACTCCCAACACTGGTTGTGAATGTGAAAATGATCTGCTACCTCCTCTGTCAGCTCTAGCCACTGAAAAGAAATAAGTGGAGAAATCAGACCAATTACAAAAGCTGGTCAGTCTGACGTCATGTTGCCTGAGCTCATTACTATTCATGAGCTCGCCCAGTTGCACTTGGTAAAGGATGCTGAGAGCCAGGCTCTCATTGGCTAGCTGTTAGCCAATCAGAGTCAAGCTCGTTGAATATTAATGAGAACTGGCACAGATTGAGCTGAGTCTTCCTGCAGGCTTTCTATACCACGCTAGAATGGCTTGAAACAAGGTAACCAAGGCATTTTTTCCACAAGAAATGTTACAGAGTCCATGGTAGAACTTCAGACATTACCACAAAGTAATGAAATACGTGTGGCAGGGCACTTTTAAAGACTTTTTAAAAGATTGTTTTATACTTTCTGAGCAGTATGTCTATATAGGTGACAGTGGTTCAGCAAGAAAAGATGTATTTCAGAATCTTCTTTGGTTACTCAGACTTGGACTCCGACTCGATCACTGGACTCGAGATTTGACTCAGACTCGACAGTTGGTGACTCAACTACAACACTGCCTCATGTATCATGATTCTAATGGAGGGGAAATTACCTTTCAACTTTTTGAATAACATTGTGCTTAAATAATGAACAAAAATAATCCTACATTAATTGTAAATCTGAATGTCCAATGTATTGCCCCATTTCTCCCCCTGCAATATGCTCATATACTGTACTAGAGCAATAATGTCCCTTTGTTAAGTAACCTTTCTCACAATATCAGCAAGCTATTGACAGACTTGAAGGTCTGCCCGTCCTGTGGCCTGGGTCATGTCACAATAACTGCAGCATACTCTTTAGTGGTATTGATTTTTGTACTGTATGTGAAAATGTGGATGTGTTGCTGTGAAAGCCATGCTTATGGATGAGTACCCATTCAGCACCTCCAGCCTCTTTAAGTAGAGATTCAACATTGCAAATTGAAGCTAACACACCACAGCATTGACCCAGTCACAGCAGAAGAGTCCAGTTAGAGTGTTGGAAAGTGAATAAAAGAGAAGTTATATATATCAATGTAGGCCTGCTCTTTCACAAGATATCCAAGCATGCAATTTCAGCAAAGGCTTAGCCACTTTCGGGCCCACTTCTCTAAAAAGTTAGTATCTCTTTTGGCTGCAGTCAGTTTTTACCTTCACTGAGAGTAATATGTTGTATGTTCAATAATTCAAAAGTCAAATATGAATGATTTATTCACAACAGTGGGAAGAGAGGGTAGTCCTTCAGACGTCTAAGAAAAGACAGTGCTAAAAAAATGGAGGAGCTTGGTGTAGCAAGAGACAGAGTTACATTTGCAAATCAAATATAGCCTGGCTTAACTATCAGTGAACTTGTGGAAGATGGATGGGATGTAGAGCAAGAAAAAAACATATCACATAACTGCAGTAAACTTTCTCACCAAGGTTCAGACTAAAGGAAATATAGTGTAGGTGTTATCACACCCGTAAGCTTTTGCAGGGGATTTGAGGGAGGAAATCACGCTAGATGGGGCCCTTTGATGGCAGCAGGATTAGCCACAGCCTTCACATGCTTTCTGCCAACTGGTGTGTCAATGATGTGCCGAGTTTACACACTGCTCCCACATTGACCCGCCCTCCACGTCGGAGAATATTTTTGTGAGGTTGGCACGTAAGTTCGTCCCAGGAGAGACAACGCTTGGTTTGTGCAGCTGGGAACATCCACCCGCAGCAGCAGACACAGATGACTTGACCTAGCTGACGCATCCTCAGGTAATATGATGTGACGCCGAAGCTCCACTCTCTCAGACACTCACTTCCCACTTGTCGGCCACCTCGCTGAAATGTGGAGGATTGGACATCTCTTGCTAGGCCACTGTGATCAGATTAAAGTTAGTTCATGCATGTAAAGAAATGCTTAATCAGGGCAGAAAGTGTGTTTGGTACTTAATAGGATGTTACACTGAATTCTTTAATCATATGATCACACCCAGTTTACAGAGAGCGCTACATTTTAGAGGGCTTAGAAACCACGAGAGACACATTTAATGTTACAAGCCACTACAGCTGTTTCATACCAAGAAGGCAAACCACTCTCATCTTTGAAGAAATCAACCACTGCCCACATCTTGTAAAGAAGCACTTCTTCCAGAGTAAAAAAAACATTTCAGAGCACCATTACATAAAAATGCTGGGAGAAGTCATTTGGCAAGTTAATCTTTGATGCTGTTGTACTATCAACTGCAGCTCAGTTTCTTTCCTGTTTGTCTGTCTGTTTGACTTCTATTACAGAAGCACATGAAGTGAGAGACACATTGTCCGCTGATAATGCGGTCAGATAGGGTGCTCTGTGTGTGGGGGTGTGGGGGGTAATGGACCCGAAGGGGGTAGAGATGACTGAGAACAGAAAGTCAAAGGGAGGATAGAGAAATGATGGCAGTGGCTTGTTGTTTGTCTCTTGAATTTGTGATTGTTTCCTTTTAGCAGAGTATTGTCACTGAGAATCATGAGGTCACGGTCATTTCAAACGTATTTAGGTGATTTGGAGCAATTTATCTTGTATGATGTACTGTAAGCAACCATTGTTTGAGGGCTTGTCGTTGGTTCATTAGAAGAACAAATATATTTTTAGCTCTGGATTGTTGCCAGCTAGTCAGCAGGTCCAGCATGGGTCCATCATGGTATGCAGCACTCACGCCTTTATGGAAGTTACCATATTTAGTGGATTTCAACTCGTTCAGGTTTATATGTAATAGGAAGCAGTGCATTGCAATGGATGAGAGTCTTGTGCTCCGTCTAACTCCTGATGACACATGAAATGAAAAGAAAATGAAAGAAAAACCATTACCTACACAACATATAGCTAACATATAGTGTTTAGGACAAGAAATCTCATGTAAAAAAATGTATATCTGATTATACAGAAAGGTCTGAAAAGCAAACATGGGTGGTTCATGACAGCTTGTCAATCAGAGGCTAACTAAACCCTAATTATAGAGACTATGGCCAGTATTCATTCAACATGTAAATTACACTCTTTATCACTGTCTTGAGTTGTTAAATGGCATAATCGCTGGTATGTCATGACCAAAAATTTCCCATAGCTGTCTACCGCAGGATTATTTTACTCAGCCATCAACATCTTTGATCCTACTAGCTTTCAGTTAATTGATGACAGATATTGTGAAGTGCCTTATCACCCTAAAAGTAGAGGTTATTTATCAGTCCGAATTTTAAATATTCGCGGTTGATTAGTACTGTCTGTATGAAATGTTGCACCAATCCATCAACTATGTGTTGAATTGAAATTTATTTTGAACATTAAAATAAATAAGTGAATGAAATAAAATGTTTTAAACATTTAAAAAATAGCCAATAATAACTGTTAATATGTGTAACTAAAATTAACATTTCTTGTCCGTAAAGTTGATATATTTCACTGGATAATTGAGAACTTTGACCTGCTGTTGGTGCTAGAAGGAAAATCGGGGGTTCACCAAAGTCTGTAGGATTCATCTTCTGGGGACCATGAATATCTGCCTTAGGCAGAGATGTAGGCTGCGGCCCTTAAACCCACTACAGACTAACCTGATAATCGTCCGTCGAACAGTCTGGCGAGGTCAGTGACTCGATTCTGTGCGGTATGTTCCGTGGCGTCATCCATTGGAAGGGCCATCGGCCTTCATTTTCGCCAATCTTTAGGGCATAGTCGGGAGGGCTCAAATGACCAATCTAATTGGTGGAGTGCTAACCCAGAAACAAGGAGCCGAATGGCTGCGGCTAGAGTCTCTCAAAATCGGACGAAAATCTTTTAAACTGACCTTTGTCGATCTGAAATGAAGACAGATTCAGCAACTGCATGGCCTATTTCTCGCTTAAAATGTTTTCAGAAACACGTTTCGCTGAACTATTTTAGTACAATTTGAGATTGTATTCTGAACGAGTCGCCATTAATGGCCGTTTGAAAAATCCAAAATCCGGATACGGCAGCCAGACTCACGTGACGCGTTCGTCCAATCAGCTGCCGGTCTTCATGTTTGGGCTACAATACAGATTAGCGCTGCCTGCTGTTATGGAGACGTATTACGTCTCGTCTGTTCGTGTCTTGTGTGTTCTCTGGCATGTTTTGACCAATTTAGGGAGACTGATCAGTCCAAATGCCTTTTCTGCTGATGGTTGCCCCGTCTGGTCTATGTGTAGAGGCCATTACAGGGCATTTGGTTAGCAAAAATATTATTTGAAACTGCTATTATTAACTCATTATTCATCAAGATTGAACAAAGGGCCAACGAGCATTTACCAAGCAGTGAGTTAAAGGGTTTCCTGTTGATGGAGCTGATAAGATGCAAACACACAAACACACATCATACTGTTAATGAGAGAACATTTGAACATTAAGCATGGTGCTGCTGTTACAGGATAACTATGCAACTCAAGGTTTGGCATTTGGATAATCTGTGCACATGGACTGATTATTTATACTGTCCATTAATACACATTTACTGAGAAGTTTTTACAAGGTTTTTTTGAAACCAGTGACCAATCTTGTGCATCCATATGTATTTCTATTTAGAAGGATCATTAAGTTTTTGTCTTTATTTGAGCATACTGTAATGCTGCCCTTTAGACATGCAGGCATTTATTAATTTCACTCACACTCTCTCTGACACATCACTCTTCATATATGTTCACTGCTGTTCATCAATCCATTGTGGTTGTCAGTCATGGCCAGAACAGGACTCATTTTTTAGACCTGGAGTTACATGCCTTAGACCAGCACACTTTACTTCATGACTGACTATAAAATAATGTAATTAAAACCTTAGCATTATTCTGCTATAGCGCACTTTTCTCTACAGCCTTGTAATTCAGTGTTTTTGTAAAAGATAATTTCCAATTCAGTGCAAATACAGTAAGTGTTGCTTCACAATGTAGTGTAATGTGTTAATGTAATGAAAGTGGTTATATTGTAACTAATCTGATCATGTTTGCTTGTTCACACACTGTGGTACAACAGCCTAGATGTGCCTTCCTAACAGCAGCTATCCCTTGCACACTACTGGCTCTGCTTCTGACACTAAATCAAATTAAAAAAAATTGTCATCATTTTCTCCACAAATCTCTCCTTTTTACAAAGTTTTCTGATCAAGTCAAGTCAGTTTCATTAACGTAGTGTCGAATCATTTGGTATCATTAATTACCTCAGGACACTTTACATAACAGGTCTACAACATACTCTTCATTAATATTAATTCTAGTCCATATTCACTCAATGAGCAATCCTACCTGCCCACTCTGGAGTTATGGGCTCATGGCTGGTGCTTGGCTCTTCATTGTCACTGTGCTGCTAAAGAGCTACAAGAAAAAGTTTGATTCATAAACTTAAACGGTGGTTTGCAGGCAACATTGTATTATGTTTTGAATGACCTCTGCTCATTACCCGCACCACAGTCTCCATTTGCGGTTCACTCTGAAACTGCGAGCTGGTTTTAATGAAAAAGTTGCACAGTTTAGCACATCTGGCCAAGTTACTTTCTAGAGCTTAATTGTCGCCTTTTCAGCACTGCTTTGCGCCGATTTTGTGCTGTTTTTGTACTCATTATTATTTTTATAGCTTATTTTTTGCTCGCAGTTGCATCCTCTAACAGGTGACATTTTTCTTTTTTTTGAGCAAGGTGCCACCGATCGCGGGGTGTCAAAACATAATTATGTCATAATTACCAGACTGCACTCTGCGAGCGGGCTGCATGAATGTAGAGAACGGTGGGCTGCAAGAAAAAATCAATAAATAACTAAAAAGAGTGGGCAGGTAGCCTAGGGACAGGTACGTTTTCAACGTAAAATAGCTGTAACTTTATGGACATCGAATAGAAGTAACCTAAGGGTAACAACAGACCGGCCCACTGGGAATTCTCTCAGTGCTCCCGATTAGCCAATCTGGGCCTGTCAGTTATTCTAAACTCTTTATCCAAGAGTATTGTATGATGGAGATGTTATTGGATGTGGTTCATTGTGATTTTATAGTTGGAATTGATCTAACACCCAGCACTAAAACAAGTTTGCATTCCAGCTGTGGAATAGAAAACTGAGTTATGGCAAACCATCACTGCCAAATTGCCTTTGAGCAAGACACTAAATTCCACATCTGACCACTAACTGGGTCATTGCACTGTAGGCAGACCTGCACTCTTCGAAATGCCTGTAAGTGTGTATGTAACATACTGGGAATAGGAAACAAATGTAATCCAGTGCAATAACAATTGAGATTGAAAGTTTATTCTCAAATGCAATTGACCAAAACAATCTCACCACAAGGTTGTTGTTGAGCTTTTGCACTTAAAGTGCTCAGAAAAGCTAGTAGCTTTGATGTAGTTCAGCTTCTTCCAGCGTGAAGTAATAGCTTGTAAAGCGATGCTATCAAAATAGCTTCCCTTAACACTGATATTTACTTTGCTCTATGCCAATGCAAAGTTCCATCGATCCATCGATCTATTGATCCATCAATCGATCCATCGATCCATCCATCCATCGATCCATCCATCCATCGATCCATCCATCCATCGATCCATCCATCCATCCATCCATCCATCCATCCATCCATCCATCCATCCATCCATCCATCCATCCATCCATCCATCCATCCAGCCATCCATTGTCATCCGCTTATCCGGTCTGGACTGGGTCTTCCCTGAGGCCTTCTCCCAACTGAACGTGCCTGGAACACCTCCTTAGGGAGGCGCCCATGGGGCATCCTTACCAGATGCACGAACCACCTCAACTGGCTCCTTTCGAAGCAAAGGAGCAGCGGCTCTACTCTGAGTTCCTCACGGATGACTGAGCTTCTCACCCTATCTCTAAGGGAAACGCCAGCCACCCTCTGATCACTAAGTAACTGGGTCATTGCACTGTAGGCAGACCTGCACTCTTCGAAATGCCTGTAAGTGTGTATGTAACATACTGGGAATAGGAAAATTCTGGTCTCAAAAATGTAATCCAGTGCAATAACAATTGAGATTGAAAGTTTATTCTCAACAGCAGTTGACCAAAACAATCTCACCACAAGGTTGTTGTTGAGCTTTTGCACTTAAAGTGCTCAGAAAAGCTAGTAGCTTTGATGTAGTTCAGTTTCTTCCAGCGTAAGGTAATAGCTTGTAAAGCTATGCTATCAAAGTAGCTTCCCTTAACACTGATATTTACTTTTCTCTATGCCAATGCAAAGTACCATCCATTGATCCATCGATCCATCGATCCATCAATCCATCCATCCATCCATTGTCATCCGCTTATCCGGTCTGGACTGGGTCTTCCCTGAGGCCTTCTTCCAACTGGACGTGCCTGGAACACCTCCTTAGGGAGGCGCCCATGGGGCATCCTTACCAGATGCACAAACAACCTCAACTGGCTCCTTTCGACGCAAAGGAGCAGCGGCTCTACTCTGAGTTCCTCACAGATGACTGAGCTTCACACCCTATCTCTAAGGGAAATGCCAGCCACCCTCCTGAGAAAACCCATTTCAGCCGCTTGTACCCGGGACCTAGTTATTTCAGACATGACCCAGCCTTCATGACCATAAGTCAAATCCCGGGGAATGGGGCTCTATAAGCGGATAGAAATCTGCTGTTTCTCCCTCTACTTCTCCAGTCAAATACTTGGAAAAGAATCCCACTAACACACCCTTCCATTTAACCCGAGGAAGGGGCTCCATGAGCGGATAGAGGTCTGCCGTTTCTCCCTCCTCTTCTCCGGTCAAATACTTGGAAAAAATCCCACTAAAACAGCTTTCAATTTAACCCGGAGAAGAGGAGGGAGAAACGGGAGACCTCTATCCGCTTATAGAGCCCCTTCCCCGGGTTAAATTGAAGGCTGTTTTAGTGGGATTTTTTTTCCAAGTATTTGACCGTAGAAGTAGAGGGAGAAATGGCAGATTTCTATCCGCCTATGGAGCCCCATTCCCCAGGTTAAATGGAAGGGTTTCTTAGGCAAAAACAAAAAAAATCCATAAAAAAAAAATCTCGAGAAAACAAAAAGAAAAATCTCGAGAAAACAAACTTTGTTATATCGAGATAACAAATTAATAAGTCGCTATCACGAGATAACAGTGCATTAAAAAAAAATCCATGGCCGTTCTTGGCTTCCGTACTAAAGATACTATAGTTGTTTTTATTTTAATTTGTTTTATTTATAAGAGTTATACACCTTTTTTAGTTTAGTATGATGACTAGACTCTTTCTAAACCGTCATTATGTGCACTGCTTTTGGCAACACAACAGTGACCTTTATTTCACTGGCTCAGTATAATCAGTATTATTACCTTGTTGTCACAGCTGTGCTGGCTCACCCATAAGTGGTATTTTGTTTGTCTATCTTTTAAATTAGCCTGCATGAAGATGAATCCTGGAAATGTACAGTACAAATATGATATTGCACATCTAAATGTGCTTTGCCAGTAAAGAGTGACTTAATAACTTAGAGATATTTTCACCCTCTCACTGCTCATAGGCGAGATAAACAGCAGTAAAATTGCTCTTATAATTAATATTCCTATCATCAGTCATGGTTTTCTCTGGTTAGGACACACTGTGCTCAGGCAGGAACATAAATAACATCTCCTTATATTGTGTTCTGATGTATGTCATCTGCTGCAAAATCAAATTATATACTATTTACTTTCTCCTGGAAAACAATATCAGTCTTGCTGCTATTTTTAGCTTGAATTATTTATTATGGCTAAACTTACAGTAGGACTATTCCCTTTATGCAATTTTCTCCTTTGTTTGATCTAAATATATATGTATATACTTAGTTAATTGTTTGATTTATAGGTTGCATATTTGCCATTAAAATGGCCCACCCAACATTTGGCTGAATAATAATGTAGATCCAATTAATTATTTAGAAGATCACAAAAGGCGTAAAATCTTCTGAGCTGTACTGTTTAGGTTGAGAACAGGAGAACACACACATCCAGGAATCTACATTATGTCAAGAATCAACTAGCAGCTTTTCTTCACATTCAATTATTGACACTTGAACATAATCGAGGTGAAAGAGAACACCTGTACATATCTGCTTCTTTGGTGATGTTAGATGACTATTTAAACACAGTAATGAGGCAACTATTGCCCTACATAGGTAAATCCGTAGGGAGCCTTAGGCAAAGTAAGGCAGGTTTATTTGTATAGTATCCTTCAACGATGCAATTCAAAGCCCTTCACATAAAACATAAAAAACGTTGATATAACTACACTTGTTATTTTGGGGAAAGCTTTTTTTGGGGCTCCTGGAGTGAATTCCTTGAACACCAATCATTTTGGGGAGTTTCTTAGTCTATTTTAAAATACACTGCAATCAGGAATAATTACATTAAAACATTTTGAAAGATGGAAGAGGTTTTCTGTTGCTGTGAGTTCGTTGAAGTATGAATTTGATAATAGTGGGACTTTGTGTACTATCCATGAATTGTACAGGTTTGGCTTTTTCATAAAAATACAATATGGCCAGAATACAGGTATCATACTCATCTGAATTTTAGAATAAAAATAAAAGGTCAGTAAGAGAATACGAGGTGGAGAAAAAGCAGAGTCCTCAGTGTTTGTCTTTATGTTACATGGCAGTGTCTACTCAGGAACAAGTTAGATACAACTCCTCCTCACTGTCCTTTTCGATATACAGAGCCACAAAATTATGACATATAATGGGCCACACAGCTACTTCTGGTGCACTAACTGCTGGCTAGATGCCAAATTGGGAGAAATGCAGTCGGCTCAAAAAGGAGCTGCCTGTGGTATCCTTGGTAACTAAAATAGTTGAATTTTTTTGGTAAAAGGTCAGAAGTAAAATGGGAGGAACTGAAGAATTATATTCCTCCCCACAACTAAGACTTCCTCTAAGCATATTTCATTTTGGAGGTGTCCTTAGGGAGAGTGAGTGCACTTGGTGGACAGAACCAAAGGGAAGGTGACAAAGATGGAAGGGCTCTTCACATTCACTCTCTCACATCATCATGACAGGAAAAAGAGAGGAAGATGAACTTGCTGGCACATGCTTATTCACCTTCCACTAACAGACTTGAGTCCTTGTATAATAATGAGGACAGAAAGAGTTAGCAGGCTGATTAATATTTGAGTGAGCGTTTTGGAATCTCTCTAAATGAGTTTGCAGATATGGGGCTGTCAGAGGGACTGCAGTAAGTGTACATTTTGGTGGGTAGTACTAGCACTTCATATTACATATTACACACGCATTAAAGATTCTTTCTGAACATATGCCACTGAGACAGTGGCATGCATTTACTTCTGCAAATTTAATTTTCCTGGTAAAAGAGAGGTCTTTAGAGGCTTTTGTAGCAGCATCACAAATCTGGTCACCATGGCTGCTAGGATAATGGAAGCAAAAAAATGGCTAAATGCAAGAAGCAAGCAGGCAAGAATCAACTCAGGAAGTAGAAGTAAATTGTTTCACACTGAAAAACATTCAGGAAACAACACATGCTTCTGCTAAAACTCCTCAGACACAAGGTATGACTAGAAAATGCTGTTGACAATGAGCTTCCTAACAGTGCTGGTAAAAAAAACAAAAAAACATCTTTGTTGTTTAAGCATATGTAAATTTGGTGTTAACC
Organism: Gymnocephalus cernua; assembly: GCA_023631565.1. Lineage (NCBI taxonomy): Eukaryota > Metazoa > Chordata > Actinopteri > Perciformes > Percidae > Gymnocephalus > Gymnocephalus cernua. The sequence goes on along the minus strand of CM042425.1, from coordinate 38,059,691 downwards.
TCAATATTTTGCTTACATAATAGTTATTTTCAGTGGGGCCATGAAAATTAAGGTTGTGACCAATTTGCTTCTGCTCCAGAATATTAACTACATAAACAGTAAGAGGGAGAGATCATGGTCTTGAATACAGAAGAACTCGGCAGTAACTTGAAACATGAGACACAAAGTGTGAATTTGTTGCCTAAACGTAACCACAGACATGATGCAAACCCCTGTCTCTGGAGTCAAAGGTCTTTGAATGCCTGGCATGATAGATACAGGTATAGGGATATTTTCGCTAAAATATAACCACAGTGTAATTGGGAGAACAATTTTGTAATATATAAACGTAATAGGAAACAGGGATTTCCAGAGGGACAAAAAAACTTGATGACTTGGAGTATCATGCACACTTAAAGATAATGATCAAAAGATTAGCATATAGTATGTATGTATGTATGTATGTACAATATGTATGTATGTATGTATGTACTGTATGTATGTATGTATGTATGTAAAGATCATTTAAGAGTGACAAAAAAATTATTTCACTGGTTTTTGAGGGGTGGAAGACAAAAACAGAAACATTCAAGGAATGAAAAGAGGATTTCTACCTTACTATGTTCTCATTATCCACAGTGAAACCAAAGTATTAGCCTATAGTTGTCTAACCAAATATTTGACATCCTAATCCTAATCTTAAATCAGAAACCTTCTCGTCATGATGTACTGTGTGCAGCAGAAAATAGAGTTGAATGATTCTGCTTTACTCAGTTATTGCAAGCCATGGGTCACAGATCAAGTGATGTGTGTGAGTGCTTTTGAAGGATCTTGAGGACTGGAAGAGCTGAAAGAAGCTCTCCGAGGCTTCCATTATCAGAATGAAGTACCCGTAAAGAATCAGGGCCAGATGATGTTGTCAGAGTCTGCTGGGACATGGAGTCCAAAGAGTGAGCCGAAAAAGAGAGAACAACGTTAAATATCATATGTGATGGGAATTGCGTGCGTGTTTTTTTACGTACTGTATTCCGCTTTAAATAGAAAATAGCAGCAGCAATAGCTAAATCAGGTAACATGGTGGTGTGTTTTTACCTCATAGAGCAGGATAGCTATTAATATTTAACAATATCAACATTAATATGGCTAAAGGGCATATTCATGTTGAGCAAGAAAGTCAATTCCTGAGCTTAAAATAGTAGATGCAGGATGATGTTGCATTAAAGGAGTCGATATGCTGGATCATTAGTCAATATTATTGGATGGTCTAACAGTGTCTGCAACCCATGCACCCTGTCACATCTTTCCGATATTAAATTGGTGGTGGTGGTGGGGGGGGGGGGGGGGGGGGGGGCTGCATCTGACAATTTTTGTAACTTTCCGAAACAGACAATCACGGCCACTTCAGGCAAAGATTTGGCAAGGTGTGTGGAAGTAAGAAAGTAATGGATTTTCTTAAGTACATACAAGTGCCACAGTATGCATGCCTCCCACAAATTCCCATTTCAATGATTATCATGTCCCACCCCTCACTATCCTGGCAGGCTTTTCAAACCTCCTTTGAGTGTGGCCAGTGGGAACAGCTGTAAACACTTTTGCCTTGTAGTTGGACGACATGTTAAAATAACTAACTTATTTTGAGCATAGCCCACTGTTAAGTCCCCTTGCTGTGCTTTTCTGTAGAGTGTTTGATCTGCTTAAAAAAGCTGGAGGAATCACCTTTAACTGTTGTATTGATTGCAAAGTACTCAAGTCATCTGTGGCTTAACCGAACTACCCTTTATTGTGTTGCTGACTTTATGTGTAGCTTTTTAGTGGATATATCTCTTCTATTTTGAGGCCCTATTCTCTACTCCTCTATTCTATAGAGCCTTTAGAGTATTTGCATTTTTGTTCAAGGACAGCCGGCTCTGACAGGGATGGACACGCTGACTGTTGGAAGGGGAATCCATTTATCACCGTGGCACTAATAGCTGCCTATAATCTCTATTGCTGTGAAAGCCAGTAAACACCCGATAAGGACAGGTGGTGTGCTGTGCAGCGGAGGCCATAAAATATCCACAATACTGCTTTACGACAATTAGGAGGAAGCAAAACAGAGATGATAAAGCCATCAGGACTTAACGTCAGAGGAGTGGAAGTGTTGTTTCTAGGTGTGCCTTTCAAGTACATGCAATAATTCTGTAAATAGCTCACCATTAAGAATAGTTTACTGTTGCAATATGATTAAGAGCAGAAAGCAAAGCATGATAGTTTTTGAAGGGTAGTCAGGGTTGCCATCTGTGGGTGATTGAAAACCAGAATTATTCAGGGAGCTCATAGGTGGCCTAAGATTTTGAATCGTGCTGCATGGATTATAGATAATTCTTTTGCCAGACATGCCTCAGAAGGTAGTCGCTGGTAGAAGTCCTTAAAGGACAATTCAGTAACCTTCGAAATATACCATGGACAATCCCAAACTAGTATCTTGCAATTCAATAAAGTATGCAGAAGGATTTATACATTTAAGCTTGCATTGTGGGCAAATAACGTTTGATTGATTTCAAGGTGTTGGCAACAGTGGTGGAATGTAACTAAGTACATTTACTCAAGTATTGTAATTAAAGGTATAATGGAGGATTTTCTCGAATTTTAGAAAAGAACCTCTCCACTTTTTGAAAAAATGTACATGCGCAACACCCTACCTGCTCCCGAGAGGGAACGCCTATTAAACGTGTGCACGAGAGAGCATGCATGAGCCTAGTTCTCCTCGTGAACGCTCTGTTTACAAGTTGCTGTCGGCATGGCTCTACAAGCCTACTTTCCAAAAGAAGATTTGCACTTTTTCCACTATGTCAGACTCGCCACCGGTAAGTGGAAATCTATTTACAACCCCAAATCAGAAAAAGTTGGGGCAGTATGGAAAACACAAATAAAAAAAGAAAGTAGTGATTTCTAAATGTACTTTGACTTGTATTTCATTGCAGACAATGTGAACACAAAATATTTCATGTTTTGTCTGGTCAACTTAATTTCATTTGTAAATATACATCCTTTCCTGTCATTTAGACTTGCAACACATTCCAAAAAAGGTTGGGACAGGAGCAATTAAGGGCTAGTAATCAGGTAAATTGGTTAAATAATGATGTGATTTGAAACAGGTGATGTCAACAGGTGATTGTAATTATGATTTGGTACAAAAGCAGCATCCAAGAAAGGTCTAGTCCTATAGGAGCAAAGATGGGCCGAGGATTGCCAGTTTGCCAACAAATACGTGAGAAAAATATTGAAATGTTTAAAAACAATGTTCCTCAAAGAAAGATAGGAAGACATTTGCTTATTTCACCTTCAGCAGTGCATAACATAATTAAAAGATTCAAGGAATGAGGAGGAATTTCAGTGCGTAAAGGACAAGGGCGCAAGCCTAAGCTGAACAACCGTGATCTCCGATCCCTCAGGCGGCACTGCATCAAGAATCGTCATTCATCTATAAGCGATATCACCACATGGGCTCAGGACTACTTTGGCAAACCTTTGTCAAGTACCACAATATGTAGGTACAGCCACAAATGCCAGTTAAAACTGTACTGTGCCAAAAGGAAGCCCTATGTTAACAGTGTCCAGAAGCGCCGTCGACTTCTCTGGGCTCGGAGGCATCTGGGATGGACCATCACACAGTGGAAATGTGTACTGTGGTCAGATGAATCAGTATTTCAGGTATTTTTTGGGAGAAATGGACGCTGTGTGCTCCGGACCAAAGAAGAAAAGGATCATCCAGACTGTTACCAGCAACAAGTCCAAAAGCCAGGGTCTGTCATGGTATGGGGTTGTGTCAGTGCCCTTGGCAAAGGTAACTTGCACTTCTGTGATGGCACCATTAATGCTGGAGCACAATATGCTGCCTTCAAGAAGACATCTTTTCCAGGGACGTCCATGCATATTTCAACAAGATAATGCAAAACCACATTCTGCACACATTACAAAGTCCTGGCTGCAGAGGAAGAAGATACGGGTACTTGACTGGCCTGCCTGCAGTCCCGACCTGTCTCCAATAGAGAATGTGTGGCGCATTTTGAAGCACAAAATGCGACAACGAAGACCCCGTACTGTTGCCCACCTTAAGACTTGTTTGCAGCAAGAATGGGACAAAATTACACCTGAAACACTTCATCACTTGGTGTCTTCAGTCCCTAAACGTCTTTTAAGTGTTGTGAAAAGGAATGGCAACATTACAAAGTGGTAAATGCTTTACTGTTCCAACTTTTTTTGAAATGTGTTGCAAGAACCAAAATAGGAATTTAGTTTTTTTTTAAACAAAACAATACAAATCATGAGGAACACATTAAATGATGTGCTGTTGTATTGTCTGCAATGAAATACAAGTCAAAGTACATGTAGAAATCAGTAGCTCAGTCTGTAGGGAGTTGGGTTGGGAACTGGAGGGTCGCTGGTTCAAGTCCCTGTATGCGGACTGGTAGCTGGAGATATGCCAGTTCACCTCCTGGGCACTGCCAAGGTGCTCTTGAGCAAGGCACTGAACCCCCCAAACTGCTCAGGGCTCCTGCTCTGCAGTTGCAGCCCGTTCACTCTGACATTTCTCCATTAGTGCATGTAAAAGGACCTGAGCGTAAGTGTGTGTGTGTGTGTGTTTCAAGCCTGTGTGTAGTGTGTAATAACAACAGAATGTAAATTGTAATTTCCCCCTTGGGGATCAATAAAGAGTATAAATTATTATGCCATTTTCTACTTCTAATCCACTACATTTCAGAGATACTTTTACTTTTAATACTTTAGTACATTTTCCTGAACTTACATACAGTACTTTTACTTAAGTAACATTTTCAATGCAGGACTTTTATTTGTAACAGAGTGGTATTAGTACTTTTTTTAAGTAAAGGATCTTAATACTTCCACCAAGTCACTTAGAACTAAGGATCCATGTATAATTGTTTACACTTGCTACTAAGATGAGAAAGGGAAGTAAAACAATCTTTAGCTTAGTGTTGTAAATGTAACTTACACTAGGTAACTCAAAACTGTGACTAGAAAATAAAGGACAACAAAGCTACCATATAACTAGACTGCCATTCTAAAGCCATGGCATTGCTAATCTACTGATGCTAAGCTATAAGGTATAAAGTTGACAGTGTTTGCCATCTTAGTTTAGCGTGTCAGCATGCTAACATACAGTAATAAGCACATAACACTAAGTACAGCTGAGGTTGATGAGGATGTCAAAAGTTTGATCTGCAGGGCTGAAAATTACATTACATTTCTTGAGAGGACGTGGATATCTGCACAAACTGTCATGGCAATCCGTTCAAAAGCCGCTGAGAAAACCGAACGACATTGCTATGCCAATCCCACGCAGCTGACTTGGCGAGAAATACTTCACTAGACTACACTAAAGTAATGCAAAAGTAATTACAGTGTAATAAGTCGATTAACAGCTATCTCCATATCACTAAAGATACCACATAAAGATAAGTGGGAAAGTTTGTTTTTGTTATTTGGGTGAACTGACCTTTTATGCTTAATATCATCGTCAACTCAGGCAAGTACAGCCTGAAACTGCAGCCACTTCCTTAAAGAGCTCATATTATGCTCATTTCCAGGTTCATAATTATATTTAGAGGTTGTACCAGAATAGGTTTACATGGTTTAATTAAAAAAATACCCTATTTTTGTGTGTTGAGCTCTCTGTTTTAGCTACAGAGTGAGGCATCTCACTTCTGTTCCATCTTTGTTGGGAGTCGCACATGCACAGTAGCTAGGTAAGGACTACTAGCTAATCAGAAGCAGAGTATGAGGACGTGCCACGCTCGCAGCTAGGCAAACATTGTAATGTGCATTACAAAGTGACGCAAAATGAGGCGCATTTCTCACAGAAGTAAAGGCTGGACTACAACAGAGCTGTTTGGAGCAGTTTGTGAACAGTGTTTTCTGTTGGAGATGGTAAGTCCCTTTGGGGTGGACGTACGTATGGATAACATGCACAAAAAAGATCACAATGAAGGTACGGTAAACGGAAATAGCCAAAAAGTGTAATATGAGCACTCTAACGTCTTATTTTATCAAAAAGATGTATTGAGCATAGAATAAGCCTTAGGTTATCATAAAGTATACACTGTTTTGGCCTATAGCCTACACTTTCTGGCAGACACTTCTTTTGTCTTGAGTAGCAAGTCCCAAGCATCTTGTTCTACATGTCGGCTAAAGTAAGTGCCAACACTTGTTCACAGGCTATTTGACACGAGTCTGACCTAAGCTGGCAGTCCTGTGGCTGGAGGTAACAGACATATCCGAGGGATGAAGTATTGAAGTCTGTCCAGGATGACTCAGTTTATGCAAGAGTCAAGATGACAGCAGCTACTCATTCAACCTTAACATGAGCGGAAGTCAGAGAACAAAACAGAACCTGACCTAAACAGTTGCAAGTTCTTTTGATCTAAAAATAGTTTGAAACAGATGGGATTACTCCTTTGCCTCCTTGCTGAGGAGGAAATAAAAGCGCTGCTCATGTTGTGCAGTGTGCTCTGTGAGAGAAACGGCTCAATTTCTGTCTTCTGGAGGTTCCTCAAATAGAATAGGAGAGCTGAAACATTCCTTGAGGACTGAGGTTGTTGTCTGATGTCGGAGAAATCCCAGAACTCTCACTAGACAGATTTGGTCCTCTTCAGTCTACGGCAGCTCAGAATAAATACTCTGTGATGATATCTTCATTGAAATAAACACTGTAACACTGTTTCATTTTTCTTGTCATTTATTTATTACCTAAAGAGAAACCTTGTTGGTTTCGGGTTAGTACAGCTGGTATTATTAGAAAATTGCACACCAAAGAAAACAATAAGAAACAAGCTTTTCTTTCAAATATTTTTCAGCAAGACCAGTTTGCTCTGAACACAAAGTGAACAATGGATTGTGTGTTTTCAGAGTTTCCCTTTTTCAGCACTCTCATTCACTTTATGGAAAACAAACCAAGCATGAACACAGTGAATACCCAATACTGACTGCTGGATAAAAAGCAGCCCAGTTGCACTCAGTTCTTGAAGAGACACTTCAACCCAAATTCTTTGATTCCAGGCGATGTCTGCATCTCTGGGCCCACTTCACTCACACAGATAAACTGGAACAAAAAGATATTCTGCCTCAAACACTTCACTTTCTCACAGACTTATTATGGATTACCCTCAAGTATATGACAGGAATTCTAAATGGCTGAGAGGAGAATTTCTCTTGGAAAAATGATCTGTCATTTGAAAGAACTCCCTTCCAGGCTTGTTACTTTCATTTCAGGAGATCCTGTTCTAAATGTACCACTTCTCTGCTCAAACCAACTGCAGCTTGGTAAATATTTCACTGTGTATCCCCACTGAGACATAAAAGGTTTGAGAGGTTGAGATGACTGACGACTGTTGCCCACCAGGGCTGCTTACGCTGTTTCAGCACAGAGCTGCCCTACTTCGTAGCCTAGTGGAAGTAACGGAATTCTCCATTAGCTCGGGCATGCTGTCAGGGTAATCCCGAAGGCCGCTGCGTTTGTGGATATGTCCCAAATCTTCCAGAGTAAAACACACACACACACACACACACACACACACACACACACACACACACACACACACACACACATACACACACACACACACACACACACACACACACACACACAAACACACACACACACACACACACACACACTCTAAACTTCCCATGTGTGTGACTGTTACTGTTTAGTGCATGTCTTCTGGGAGGTGATTATAATCTATTGCCATCTATTTTCATGATTATGTGCTTTCTCTGAGGTGTGAGGTATCCCATGTGGTTTAAAATATGTTATGCATTTTTTAATATGCTACAATTTCATATATTATATTCTCACATTTGACTCATTAGTTGCATATTGCAGATACCATGCTGAAAAAACAATGTTCCTTGAAGCTGCTATAATAATTATTAATTTATTAACGGATGAAATGACTGGCTGTAATGTGAGAGGGGTCGCTTGTAGTGATGAAACTACAGAGAATTATCCCCTTTTGCAGTTCCCTTCAGCTAGTTCAGGCAGTCAACTAGAGCTGCGCTGCTACATACACACGTGACATGCCTCATTATCCATATCATCGACAAAACGCACTCACAATTTCCCATTTAGCTCTCTCCCTAGTCAATGCAACTGCTGAGAAAGAAGAAGTCTGAAGACAGTGTCTGGACGCCGTACTCAATGTTCTGCTGTTCCAATAAACATTTCAAATGAGAGTTGTCTGACTGATGTGAGCTTATTTGTAACTTTAAGGGACTGTTCGTTATTTACTTAAGTGGCTACCGGAGGAGTTTTGGTATCTTTAATCAAAATAGACTTGACCCTCCCTTCACCAGCAATACATTTCTCTATGACCTTCCAAAATGATTGGGAAAAGAGACATAATTCTCCCCAATAATTTATTGATGCCTTCTGTACTGGTTTGCGCTTGGCAAAGATGTACAGATAATTTACTTCAAATACTAAGTTACTCATCTAGTAAACTAGTATTCACAAGAAATAAAACAATAAAACATTGAGACCATTCAACAAAGCACACTGGGTAACAAATTCAACACTGGTTGCTATGGACTCGTCACTAGGCTTCCTCAGTCATTGTATATTTTAGCATATAGGTAAAGCTGCCAAAGCTGAACATATAAAAAACTCCATTTCTCAGACGAGCGTCAATTTGGGAGCTTGCATGCTACCACTCCTTCATTCTCAAATGCACAATTTCACAAATAATCATCGGGACCGAAAGGATATTTGTGTCGGGTACGGCTGCAGCCTGGAGACGTCCCGTCTCATGCCCTCCTGGCTGGTGCTGTCCCTGAGCTTCGACTTTTCTATTTTCAAATTTTTCTAAATTGTCTGGCTGACTAAACAGGGAGGCACCCATCTGCTAGCGATGGGGGGCCGAGACTGAGAGCTACATGGAAAAATGTGCACCAAACAAGCCACTTTGAAATTTTCATGAATACAAAAGTTGTACGCAGCATTCCGGGATGGGAGAAAAACGTGCTCTGGCTTATTGTCATTTCTTTAAAGCAATCACAATCGTCTTGGGTGGCAGTAATTAAGCGCCGCACGGAGCTCCGGTGCTGCTGCAAAATAGCCTCGGGATGGAACTTGTTTTGGAACATGTGGACATTCAAAAGTTGTTTTAGTCAACTCAGATTGGACAGATAGTCTAGCTAGCTGTCTGGATTTACCCTGCAGAGATCTGAGGAGCAGTTAACCATAATCTGAGAAAAAATAGAGCGTTAAAAAAATTAACGCAAATTAATCGATTCCATATTGACCTTTCACCCGGAGCCGTTCTAGCCGCCATTCGATTGTAACATGAAGGAGGAAGACGAGAGAATGCGCAACAGAAGTTTCTTTAACTGTCTATGGTTAACACTACACCAAAGCTCATCTACGGAAAGCCGTTCCACTCCCCATTCAGCCCCATTGTACCTACTTTGGTTGCAGTTCCACCAGAGTTCCACTGGGCGTGATCACGGTCCAGTGCAAAATGAATGGGACCCTATGGAGCAAGACGGCTAAATATGTCTCTTTCGCATGATTGTCGTTGAGAAATCTCAGATTTGATTGTAGTTTTTGCAAGTTCAACATGGATTATAGGTCAAAAGTTGAATGAACGAGTACTTATGCCCTTTCGATTTCTTACAGGTTGAGTCGTTGTTGCCCATACCACGCTAGCATTCTGCGAATGAATGCTGATTGGTCAGTGAAGGACTGATTAGGATCGGAAATCCCGCTTGACGGCATCCGAAGCGGAGGCAGAATGTCAGAGTGAATATTTTGGCATGGTCGTTAAAACATTAGCAAACCTCTTTCTAGCACGTGTATTGACAGGGAGAGTCTAACCTGTCATCTGTGTTGTCGATGCCGTGAGAGAAAAAAGGAAGCGACTCAGAGCTCGCCGTAAAGCAGTATCTCTGGCCGTATATATGTGTGTGACGTCATTGACATTTTAAAAAGGCTTTTTAGAAGAAAAAAGAGACTTTAAAAAAATCTAACACCCAGCAGTATGTATTTGCTTAGCCACCCCTTTCGAATGCAACATTCAAATTACTAGACAAAAAATGATATCCTGAGAAAAGTGGATTTTTAGGGGTACAGCTCCATAGAGTCCCATTCATTCTGCACTGGCCTGTGAGCGCCATCTAGTGGAACTCAGAACCCGGAAGTAATGAGGGAGTGGAACTTCTTCCTATATTAGAAATTCTTTGACTACACTGAACAGCAGGTAACGTTAGCCTTCCGCTAGCTAGTAGCTGGATTAAATGGTTTAAATGCTGAGAGCTAACGCTAAACGGTGTAAAGTTTGACTGTGTTTCTGCCGTTGACGGAAAAACAGAGACGGTGTGTGTTCATGAAACTGGTAATCTTCAGTCTCGCGGTGCATTCAGAGTTATCGTAAAATACCCATTTGAATTTATTTCCTCAGCATATTAGGTGATATATATATATATATATATATATATATATATATATATATATATATATATATATATATATATATATATATATTAGGGCTGTCAGTTTAACGCGTTATTAACGGCGTTAACGCAAACCCATTTTAATGCCGATAATTTTTTTAACGCACGAGTAACGCATAGAGAGAGCAACAGGATCTGTTAGTCCACTTCTTTAACTGTCTATGGCCACGCCATGTCCCGCCCTACGAAGCAGCTGATTGGTTTGGTTTAGGCATTTCACCTCGAGTGGTGAGGATAGTGGATTGGTCAGGGGATAGGACCTGAACAAATGGGGTTACGTTACCTTCGACGCCTGGCCAATAGTAGTGATTGAAGGGCGGGTCTTGTAATTTCGCAGACCGCAAACAAAACAGACACAAGCCTCGGCCGGTTTTAGCTTGCTAGCCGCGTAGCTTGTAGACTCGTGACGGCGATTATCTTCAGAGCGAGCGAGTAGTGACTCTACAGTCAGTGAGAGGCGACGCTATGAGCCCATAGACAGTAGGACGAGCCACGCTCGCCTCAGGCATGAGGCAGTACTACCTGTAGTACTATCTGCAGGACTATCTGCAGTACTACCTGCAATGGAAGGTAACAGCGTTACATTATGTGACAGATTATTAGATCCAAGTGTGAATGTTAGTGTGAAATTGAACATAACGTATATGACAATGTTGTAAAAAAACAGTCACAAAGCAAGCCAATCTACTTTTCCATGCTGATAAGAGAATTAAAATGAGAAAATATAATGGGACAAAAAGAAATCAAGGGACATTTAGAATAGATAAAAATGTGCGATTAATTGCGATTAATAGCGAGTTAACTATGACATTAATGCGATTAAATATTTTAATCGCTTGACAGCACTAGTATCTTTTGGTATGCATTTCAGAAAAAAATGGTTAGGATTCAGGTGTAATTGCAAATAGTGATTAATCTTGATTAATCCACTGAAAATTCTGATTAATTTGATTAAAAATTTTAATCATTTGACAGCCCTATATATATATATATATATATATATATATATATATATATATATATATTTATTAAATATATATATATATATATATATATATATATATATATATATATATATATATATATATATATAGTCATTATTTGAACAGTGACAATAATAATAAAAATAGATTATTTAACTTTATTATTCATTGATTCATTTGAATTGAAATATTTAAAATACTTTCACAGCAAAAATTATGTATGCAATTAATTTAGATTAATTAATCACAGAGTCTGTAATTAATTCGATTACATTTTTTAATCGATTGACAGCCCTAGTTGAAATGTCAATATTGTGTTCATACCTTGTTTCTGCTGCCCACAGGGGGCAAAAAAAAATCAGCTATTGCAGTTTTAATAATTCTAAACTGATTTACATTACATTTACATTGCATTATTTTGGTTATATTCACATATTGTGCCAAATAATTCTCACTCCCAACTCGTCAAATACAGCAGCTTGGTCAGTGGCCCTAAGGCACCCTTTTGTGTCTGTATTAGCGATGGGAAAATTCACCGATTTGGATCGGTGCTCGGACATAAAAATGCACCATGAGAGTACGCCTATTGTAAAAGTTTGCACCGGATACAATTTGGGAAGGACTCGTGATGCTTCATTTCTAACATCTTGCATCAGTAAATTTTGATTAATTTATATTATTATTAGTAGAAAATGTGACCAATAATTTAATATTAAGATTTAAACTGTTTCACTGTCCCAAGCGCGCACTCTCATCTCCGCTGCTGCTTGTGACCAATACCACTACTACAGCAGCCATGTGTCTAACGGCCATGTCACATCAGAGATTAAAATGGAGGAGGAAGAGTTACGCATTACACTGAATTCCTCCAAATCATCAACAGCTTCCCTTTACTTTTAGCCTACTTACACTCTGTTATTTCTCCACTACTTATCCCGCTGTGACTTGTGTCACTCAGTGCTGACTGTCAGACACAATCACACGCACGCACGGACGGTCCTGACCAAGCACCCGTATGTGATGAGTTGGGAGTGAGAATTTGTTGATTGTGTATTTTATGTTTCCTTGGTATGTTGTAGTGATGTCATTTTTGGCTGTATATAAACCTAATTTTGTATATAAACCTCATTTTATATATAAACCTAATTTTGCGATGTTCTTATCATCATATATATATATATATATATATATATATATATATATATATATATATATATATATATATATTCATGTTATCTTGTTGTTGGCTCTCACGGGTCTGGAATGTTTAATAATCCAAGAACATGTCATAACGAACAAGAAAAAACCAACTGGCAGTCCCACAGACCAGTTGGCCTGCCTGCTAAAATACAAGCAGGAAGCTGTGTAATAAAGTGTTAAACATGTGTGCGGTCTTATCCAACCTGGCAGTTGTTTCTCTCCAAAGGACGGTGAGGGGAGTTTGTATCCAATGGGAGTATGTCGGAAAACAGCTCTGCCTTCTAAAGGGCTGAAGATGAGTCATAGGTTTGTGGAGGACTGCCCTCCACCCCCCACAGATACACAAATATCCCCCAAAATAAGCACCACAACCACCTTCCTCATTACTGAATAATGCATTCAAAGAGAAGTGTTGCATTACTGGGTTTCTATTATGTATTCCTAAGAATTTCCACAGCATGGAGTGTACCCATCTCAGAATCTTACTTGTATCTATTCATCATTCATTGCTTGCTTGGATGTGTTCAGCCCTCCCGTAAAGCTTAACTACATTTTAAGTGCGGGTTGTAAATTAGGCAGAGCAGGATTTGAGCTGAATACAGTATACAGTATTTGTTATGTAGTAATCAGTGAGCACAACTAACCTGAGCCAAGGGAGTTTTAAAAGTGCAATAGTGTATTTGGCTTTCTTTCCAATCTTGTGTCTCATGGTCATCTACAGTATGCCACCACTTGTCCACTCCAGCTGCCAAGGGCGACAAAATAATGACACCTGTATCAGAAAAATGATGGGCGTTTCACTTGTTGTCATGGCAACACTGACAAATTGTGATACGAGTGCCATGTAGGTGACATGCCTCATGTGCCTGCCGAATTATGATATACATGTGGTCCAGATAGGAACTGAAAATAAATATTGTGAATCTAGCTTTTTCTAAGCTGATTAAAAAACTAAAAAATTATTAAAAAAGATCTGTGTCAGATCTCTGTGTGTGTGTGTGTGTGTGTGTGTGTGTGTGTGTGTGTGTGTGTGTGTGTGAGAGAGAGAGTGGGGAGGGGGGCAGGGGTGGATGTAATCGTATGCTTTCAGCCTCAGTGCAGCTGTAGCCATATTGTCCTTTCCAAGTGATTGTGATCGAGATCAATACCACTTGCATGGTGTGTTGTCAGTTGTTAACAAGCTACAGTGTGCAGCAGACATGCTGGACTACAGTGCCCCGTTTTCTGAAGTCAGTAAGCTTGTAGCAAACAAAAAATGTGATTATGTACTATTTTGTATTTGCAAACATCTTTTTGTTGCTGTACTGTGTACCTGCAAAGTTTTTAAAAGGACTGGAATGGATTTAAGAGTAATTTTAGCATCAACAAAAACAAAGTTGTGTAATTAATGCCTGTCCTTTAATAGGAATTTAACAGAATATAAAGTACAGATTCTACACAGTCACAGGCATTTGTAACAAACTTATTTGTAAAAAAAGACTTAAATATCACATATCATCTGTTATACTAAACATTCATCTTTACTTCATTCACTTGTCTCTCCTAATTGAAATAAACATTAAGGAAAATCTTTCAGACTGGACCTAAAAACCTAAACCTAAACATAAAAGCTGTTAATAGAGTGAAAAATCCGGTCCAGGCTGATTGAGCTGAATTTGATGTCCACAGTGCTGATAGCATCGCTGCTGGATGCTGAGACGAATTGGCCAGTGCTCCCTGAAGCTTTTTATCTTATGATTAACCATAGAGACAGAAACAAGAAAAACAGCCGGAAGTCTCAAATATACAGCTTTCATCAATGACGCATTCAATTCTGATGAAGGCTGCGGGCACACAGCCCAATCACACTGAGATGTACACCAGATTGATCATTTAGTGAGAATAGTGGCTATTTTCCCAGTTTTGTACAAATTCAAGCTTTTCACACCTCACTTTATCTTATTCTTCCTGACACCTCCAGCTGCTATTTGAAACCACTGAGCTGCCTGTTTGATTGACGTGCTAAGCTCCTCCAAAGCCAAAGAAAAGCAGCTAATGGCCCACTAAGCAATGACAGAGCTTATGACCTCTCATTGAAATGCCTGTTTGAAACGAGTGGACATGTATTTGATGCTACTACACTGCAGTTTCATCTCAATACAAGGCAGGCAGCAGATGTTCTTGCTTCAGCAGAATGTCTGAGTGTATTAAAAGTGATGAATCATCCTTGTTTTTGCTATGATTAAGCTACTGTAGGCTACTGAACAAGGTATTAAATGCTTTTAGAGAAAATGTCAACGTAGCTTCAACTGCTTTTATTCCTAAATTGAAAGTCTGCACGGAGGTTAGTACTGATATTTGTTTGTCTCCTTTTCTCAAAGATATCTGGGGATCACACGGCCCCTCACATACCCTGCCCGGCAGAACGGTCAGCTGATGGCGAAGATGATCCTGGGGGTGTGGCTGGTGTCAGCATCCATTACCCTGCCGCCTTTCTGTGGCTGGGCCAAAAACGTCCACACAGCCGGCGTGTGCCTCATTAGCCAAGACTTTGGCTACACCATCTATTCCACAGCTGTAGCCTTCTACATCCCTATGCTGGTCATGCTGGTCATGTACTACAAGATCTTCAGGGCAGCTCGCAAGAGTGGCGCCAAGCACCGCTTTAATGACCTTCCGCGCCGCGAGCGCATCGAAACAGTGACTAATGAGGCGCTGCGAATGCAGGGCCTGAAGCCGCCCGGTGTGGTGGAGGAGTGTGCGTCCTTATCGCGCCTGCTGAACCGTGAGCGCAGAAACATCTCCATCTTCAAGCGGGAGCAGAAAGCAGCGACAACACTGGGGGTGATCGTGGGGGTCTTCACTGTGTGCTGGCTGCCGTTCTTTATCCTGTCCACTGCCAGGCCCTTTATCTGTGGAGTGGAGTGTAGCTGTGTGCCCATCTGGCTGGAGCGCACGCTGCTCTGGTTAGGCTATGCCAACTCCCTAATGAACCCCTTCATCTACGCCTTCTTCAACCGAGACCTGCGCTCCACTTATCGTGACCTTCTCCGCTGTCGTTATCGAAACATCAACCGCCGACTGTCTGCTGTGGGCGTGCATGAGGCTCTCAAGGTTTAAAGCAGGGTAATTCAGCAGCATATATTGACCCTCAAAGAGTAGGGTATGTGCCTGTGCTTGTACACTTGGTGCTTAAAGGGTGACATGAACACAGCAGGCCTGTAGATAAGACAAAGACTGACAGAATGGGAGTCACTGTGTGTGTGTGACTCAGTCATTCTATTTTTGGAAAGAAAATCCTAGAGCGTACTTGATGAGCTATTCAAGTTGGCACTGCTTTTATGCATATGCCACAATTCCGTCCTGGCTCTGGATTTATGGAAGGATAATGTAGTGACAAAGGAAATGACATGTCAACACAATCAATCATCTTAAGGCTTTCAGAGGGTTAAGAAAGCAAACAGATTTATGTATTATAACAAAATTGATGTTTGATAAGGCAAAGCATTTGTTTTGTGGCACACTGTCTTCATCTAAACATGCATTTGAGCACATCCCAGATTAATTTCAAACAGAGGGTCAGAGACACTTGGTGTATTGTGCTTTGTGCTTGGATGAAATATTATTTAAATCACTTTTTCTCCAGTCATACTTTTCAATTTGGTCCTCTTACTAAATTTAACAAGAGCACCTTAAATGTTTCACAAATGTTTACAATGTGGTGATGCCAAGAGAATGGAAGTGGGTGGAAAATGGTGTTACTGTAAAATGCGACATGAAGTGAAAATTTTTCCATTCATGAAATCTCAGTGTTTGTTGCTCTATAAAATAAACTGAAAGTAGTTTTAGTGTCTGCATGAAACACATTTGTCTTACATGCCACTGTATACATAAATACACTGGTTACAGAATTCAGATTCTGAAAGTGTATAACAGTTTGGCAGAAGTGTTTCCATGTTTCAAGCAACACTTTATCGCACACTTCAATTCCAAATGAACTGTATGTGTATGTGTCAGAAACCATGATACTGTGGACGTTTTTTCACTCTTGTTATTTTTGCCTCGATCAATTTCATTCCACATTTGGCTGCTGACATTATTGGTTGTATACAGGTAACTAAACCTGTTGAACTTGACGTGATGTTCTTGAGACTCTTCTGCCCCACAGGATGTCAGCAGCGTTTTTATCTAAATTTTGAATCAGGACGTGGTTAGTTCCTTCCTGACACTTCTCTCATTTGAACTCTATGGTGACCTGCATGACCCAGTGTCAGATGTCATCAGTCGAGTAATGTGTGCTTTTTCTACCTCCATTTGAGATTTCCTCCAAACAGATGTACCACTGGCATCATTTTGTATTTAACTGCTGTTTTATATTGTGTAAGATCAATCTATCTACAACTGCTCTGTGATTGCTCTGTTTGACCGCTTTGTCATTACCTTCAGAAACGAGCTGGGGAGGTGGCAAAGCATTTCATCACCTTGTAAATAAAGAAACACTTGGTTAAAATGTCACTGTGGCCTACATTAGTAACCTTAGTTGATATACAATAACGCACACATGACTGGTTCAGCGATAGTTAGTCTTTCGACCGAGAATGAAAAGATAATTTTTTTCTCAAATTTTCAAACAGGAGACAATCCACACAGGTCTCCAGAGCATTATTATCAAAAGCCTGATGCACACAATTCATTATCCTCACTGACTAAACTGATTCGGTTTATCACGAGCAATGAAGACAAACCTTAAGGCCTGCTAGACGCCTTTGAAACATTCATGGTATTTCTTAAGAATTAGCTCCAAGGCCGTCATGCTACTGCAAGGACTCTGCAGACTTGTATGAGGGTGGTGACCCAAAATAGACAACTTCATTCTCTGTCTGCTTGGGGCTAAATCTTTTATTCAGTGTGGGTGACAGCTGTCTGCTTGCTGTCATGACCGACACTATCCTGTAGCGACACAAGGACGAGGTAGAGTTTGACGTGTGTGATGTGTTGTGGTCGGAAGGCGTGTAGTTCAAATTCTCAAACCAGTAGGGGATATGTTACACTTGGTCTGAAAAACAGAAAACGATTGGAGTAAGCAGTCATGTGTAAGAGTGTTAATGTATGTAACCATCTCAGTAAAGACTTATTCACGCTGTGTTTGTACCTCACAAACCGAGCAAGACTATCAGTCTACAGCCACACCCAGGGGCGTAGCAAGCTTTTCAAAAGTGAGGGGGATGGATGTGATTTGTTTATTAACAATAAAAACGATGGATACAATGACAGAGGGGTACAAAATGTATAACATACAAGATATAAAAAGTTTCCCATTTAAATGAGTGATACTAGAAAAGTATAAAAACACACTCGGAACTAGGGCTGCACAATATATCGTTTTTTTTATCGTCATCGCAATATCAACCGCCGCAATATACACATCGCGAAAGTCTGCGACGTATCGCTATAGACACAAAACAGATTTCTTTTTGTTTTAGGTGAAAGAAAATATGAGTAGAAAACTGCACATTTAAATGTAATGGTCATTCTTTTTTAGTGCTGCCTTTATATTCAAGTCAATGTTCAATTTGTTCAATAAAAGAACGTTAGAAATTATTTCATTTCATTTCTTTTACAAGCAATGTGTTGTATTTTAGCAGAATACTAATATAGACCTCTTTCACAAACTGTAACATTCATTTCATTGCTCACCTGTGAACCTTCCTGTGCTCTCTCTGAAACTGATGCCTCCAGCAACTTCCTCTCCTAAAGTGGTAATAATGGGCAGTGGTAAAGGAATAGGGCCAAACAGGTACAGCTATGGCACTAGCAAACCTCAGTGAATATTGAAAAGTAATATCATGAAATAAATGCAAACAATATCTAATGGAAATAGGCTACTGCTGTTTAATGTCAACATTTTTCAACGTTCAGCTTTCAACTTGACTTACAGGATTTCTCTTGAAAAAAGTGTCAATCTTCTCCTGCCTCTTTCTTTTCTGCATCTTGATACTGCAAACCCCATCTCTGCAATAATAATACTGGTTTAATACACTCAATAATCAGTACTGGTAAAGCAATTCTTCCTGCCTCTATGTATTAATGCTCATGGGTAGCCTAATGGGTTCCATTCAGACCTTTACATTAAGTCTTTTAGTCTGTTATATGTCAACAAGACATTTTCACCTGGCTATGCCCAGTGTTTAGATCTGTTGTGCTATGTATGCAAATTAGCACATACGTAATTATATTATGATCCGTTTATCCGTTTATTATGAATGCTATAACGTTGCTAATGTTACGGAACGTTATACTTCTTACATGGGAAACTACTCGTACATATTAGCTTTCATTTAACGTTGCTAGTGAAGTTAAAAAGGTGCAGTTACCTCCCATCCTGTAGTTACAACTGATAAACACATCATTTTCTAAATCTCTGCTACGCATATAGCTACAGTAACGACATATAAAAAGAGATGAACATGCCACCGTACATTAAACTTTACCAACACAAATGGCAAAAGACAACCTAGCTAACTAGCTTAAAGCCTAATGTTAAATGATAGGTTCTGTTAGCTAACGCTACCTACCTAATTACGATAGCAATTTGTACCAGCATTAAAGAGTTAAGCTTTACATTGATGTAACACATTAACGGTGATAACAAATGTAAGGCAAACACTAAAGATACTTACATTACCTTACCCTATTCCTTAAAATTACTGGACGCGGTCTGTTAAGACCGCTGGCAAAATTACGAATCCCACTATGGCAACGCCATGACCCGCCCTCCGAAGCATCTGATTGGTCGGGGTTAGGCATTTCACCTCGAGTGGTTATGGTTAGGATAGCGGATTGGTCAGGGGATAGGACCTGAACAAATGGGGTCACTTTACCTTGGACGCCTGGCCAATAGTAGTGATTGAAGGGCGGGTCTTGGCGTTGCCATAGTGGGAACACACCGTTGCCATAAAAAACAGAGCGTTGCTATGGACGCAATCGCTACACACAGCCATGGATGTATTAAGAGAACACAGCCTACGACGTAGCTACGGCGGCAGTTCGACTGCGGAAAAACTGCAGAAAAAGTGTGGGTGTTCAACCCTCTCACAGGGAAAAGTGTGGGTGTTAAAACACCCACATCCCCCACGGGTGCGACGCGCCTGGCCACACCAGCTTTCTGAGGCTGTATTTAAGCACAGCAGTTGAGCTGGGCTACATGCTAACATCAGCATGCTCACAAGGACAATTTTAAACTTAAGACTCCCTTTCCTGACTCATTCATTCTCGTCTCTCTTTGCCTCTATCTCCGGCTTCTACTGTGGCGTTCACTCTAAGTAGTCCAATCAGATATTGCCATGGTATCTCTGAGCCAAATTATATCCTTGCTCTAGACCCCAGGGGCAAATATCCTGAACTGATCACGGCATCATTACCACCAATATATACCAAGTCACGATGGGGTCTGATTGCCAAGACTCAAATTCATATCATGCACTTGAATATAAATTGATTGTTTACTCTAAATGAAGTCTCTCCTGATTGAAGTGACAAACTGTTACTTATTTCAGCCGGATCTCACAGAAATGCGTAAAAGGACCACAAACTATTAACACATTATTTCACCAAAAGATTTTAATCAAAATATTTTATATTTTTGTTATATTATGTAGGCTATACGTAACGTACTTAATTTATGCCACTAGCCAACGTAACGTCTTTAACCTACGCACGTAACATAGTTATTTGAACCCTAACCAAGATCTTTTCCTAAACCTAACCAAGTAGTTATTTCTGCCACCAAGTAGTTCTGTTGCCTAAACCTATTTTAATTTTTTTTAAGTTTCTGCGGTGCCGGCACTTAATTTTAACACATTAGCATACATGCCATCACCACATAAATATGTTGTCATTACACGCATTTCTGTGAGATCAGACTGGCTTATTTACACATCCAGTGGATAGGGAGCAATATTAACATTCATTTGGAGTTCACCAGGTGAATGTTAAGCCCACTAACAGACCAAGCCGAAAATCGGCTGTCATACAGTCTGGCGAGGTCAGTGACTCGAGTCTGTGTGGTGTGTTCCGTGCTGTCGTCCGTTGGAGGGGCCATCGGCCTTCATTTTCGCCGATTTGTAGGGCGTAGTCGGGAGGGCGGGCACTGCCGGCAATCGGGCTCAAATGACTAATCTGATTGGTGGAGTGCTAACCCGGAAACAGGGAGCCGAAATGAGCGTGACTAGAGTCTCTCAAAATCTGACAAAAATCTTTTAAACTGACCTTTGTCGATCTGAAATGAAGACAACTGCATGGCCTATTTCTCACTAAAAATGTTTTCAGAACTATTTTAGTACAATTTGAGATTGTATTCTGAACGTGACGTGTTCGTCCAATCAGCTGCCGGTTTTTATTTTTGGGCTACAATACAGATTAACGCCGCCTGCTGTTATGGAGACGTATTACATCTCGTCTCCTCGGTGTGTTCTCTGGCATGTTTTGAACAATTCGGGGAGACTGATCAGTCCAAATGCCTTTTCTGCCGATTGTCGCCCCGTCTGGCCTATGTGTATAAATCCAATATTCACTCCCCTTTACACTCTGTTTTGGTCTCCACTAATTCCTGAGGCCAAAATCTTGCTCTTATAGCTAGCTGATATATGCTCCACTATGTTCACCAGGTATTGCTAACTGTGTGTCTGTCTGCCATTTAGTGCTGGGCAGGTAGTGCACAGTGGGTTTATTGGACCGTATTAGCTAAAAGCAACTGTATGCTGCAGCTGAAAACTACACTAATGAGGGCTGTGAGAGTAAATCAAAACAGTGAAGTTGCAGGTGGTACAACCAAAACAATGAGCTAAAGTTTTGTAGAGCTAAGAGCAACTACAGAGTTGTGTTTTATAGTTATTTCTGGATTCACTACTACAAAGTAGTCAGGCATTTGTTGTTGAATAGATGTGGATCTGATGGTTTGTATCATTAAACATCTAATGCCAACAACAAAGGGACATTTCTGTACTTATATGTAGCTGCTACCTGCATTAGCCTGTTACATCAGGGCCTGAATAGCTTTCTGATAATTCAAGCTGGTTTAATATTCTTCACTATGGCATTACATACTATTCCAAACCTCATCTGTTTGTTTTTATGGTTGGCAGTACATTTGGCCAATTCCTGCATGCTTCCGTCTGTCAAATTATTTGGTGGGACTGTTCCCAATTAGAGCATAAGGACCTTTCTTTTTTTTTTCATTACTGCTTTCTTACAGTGCAGAAGCTTTTGCTGTCTGGCTTGTCTCTGCCAGCCGTTCCACAGCCGTTCTGCAGTCAGTGAAAATACACACATTGACTTTAATGGAAACCTATTGACTCCGGCGCTGTTTTCCGGAGCGGATCCGCAGACATTCTGCAGTCAGTGGAAATTAGCAGTTAGTGTGACACAGCCGTGGACAGCTGCGAAAGGGAGAACTAGCAACAAAACTCCTCCCCAACAGCCAGTATGCAACTGGACAACAGATACGTATGTTTCACTGCTGCAGGACCCTGGATCTCCATCTGATGACCTGCATTATGTCTCATTGTCACACAGCAGGGTAAGGGTTAAGAGTAACTCAAAGAGTAAAAGGCTACAGGGAAAGCTAACGACTGGGCCTCAAACTCTAATTGTGGGTGACTCTGCTACAAGAGATGTAAAAAGCATGTTCGGTAAAATAATCAAAACACTCCCAAGGACATGGTCCCTGACCTGGCAGAAAGAATCCTGCATACCGTGGCAGCACACCAAACTGTGAAAAACTTCATACTGCACATAGGGTCAAATGATGTTGTTTAGCAATAGTCTGAAGTGCTGAAACATGACTTTATTGATTTGTTGAACACAGTCAGCTCTCTGAATGCTGAAGGGTTTACCAGTGACCCTCTACCACCAGTCAGAAGATAAATTGAGAGATTCGGCAGGTTGTTGGAACTGAACACATGGCTTTCAACTGCATGTCCATTCAGTGCATTTTATTGACAATTTCAGCTTTTTCTGGGACCGCAGACATCTTTTTTTGATATGGACTTTTCCTTACGAAGTCAGGAGTAAAGCTGTTAACCTCAACCATACTTTACTTCCTGCGTCACCTATCTGTTCCCTCTGCCAAGGACACTAGACAAGAAGAATCAAATGGAAGAAATGACACAACGCAGCAGAGATTTACCTCAGCCCCACATGAGGAGAGCTTTAACCATGGGATACTATAGAGCTGAGATGAGGAATCATAACTCCCCTCTACCCCCCTCACCAACACTAACACCTTTGAGTATACTTCTTCACCGCTCCATACCCCATCAATGTCACCATTCTCTCCATTCACCCTTTCCCCCTCCTCCCCCATTGGAGTTCATTGACCAGATGAAGGAGCTGGTTAATGCTGGAACCAAACCCTCCCTCCCCACACTCTTACACACTATTATTTTCCCCCGGCGTCTACCTGCCCCCGTTTGAACAGGCTCTTCAAAGGCAACCTCTGTCTCCCCAGCCTGATAGGCATGCTTGTGTACAAAATGCAGCAAACTCTAATTGATATGTGCTGGGTGCGTGCTGTGACTCTTTCCAGGACAAGCCGTGGCCCTGTGCACCAAAAGCTTTATCAATTGTTTTTAACATTGTTGGTAACAACCCCCTGGACAGAGGGACTAAATAACTGTGTTGTGACTGACTCAGCATGTAAGAGAGCCCACACACATTAAGGGGCACACTCTGGACTTGATTATCTCCAAGGGTCTGTCCATTTCCAAGGGTATGGTGACTGATTTTGCTGATCATTCCTGTTTTCTTTGATAGCACTATCTCAGAAAACACCAGTGAAACATTAATTCTGCTATTCTCCTTCACACCTGCTCTCTTTTGTGTCTCAGTCAACGAGCTTGTAGATCATTTAAATTCTAAAATTACAAATGTTATTGATGCCATTGCACCCACCCACTACGGTGAAGTCTGTCTCCATGGATCCATGGAGAAATGCCACGCTGTAAAGAACAGAAAAAAGAGAGAGTATCGTGAAAAGCTCAACACAGTTGGTGAAAAACAAATCTCCAGGTTCATTATGACATCTGTAAAGACATACTTCACATTTGTAATTTGGAAATGAGAAATGCAAGGCGGTCCATCTTCTCTGACATTATCGCCAAAAACAATGCACGTGCCTTGATACTATCTACAGGCTAACAGACCCTCCTATGTCACTACCATCTGAACTTCTATTCACCAGGGCCTGCAATGAATTCACTAACAAAATCAGAAAATTAGACAAGCAGTCAATGCCTCCATAACAGGGAAAACACATATCCTGTACCTGAGTACAGGATATGTGTTGTCCCTGTGTCCACGTAAAAACAATTCAAATACAATGACACAATTTAATAGGATCAACCCCAAAAACCTGGAGGACATTATGCAGCTTCTGAAATCCTCCTCCTGCTGCCTTTAAAATCTGCAACAACAACAAGGTTTTTCAAATTGTTTGGCCTTAGACCTTCAGATTGTAAACACGTCTCTTCTTTCAGGTGCCTTACCACAGGCCCTGAAAACTGCCGTCATCAAGCCGCACAGAAGAATCTAGACATGTCACTCATAAGCAAAAGGCCCATATGTACAGGAGTGCATATCATTCACAAAATCTTGATCTTATAATTTATTAGAAACCAAATAGGTTATATACAATACTGTATATTACAGCTGCGAGACCAGAGATCTGCTCCCAACATCAGCATTTTTCTTCAGCCAATGTTAGTGAAGCAGGTTGCCTGGATCTTAGAGGGTTATGCCTATACTAGAGAATCTGGAGTTACAATATGTAACTATCGTTCTATTTCGTATGGGCTTTGCCCCTTAAGAGTTGTTGCTATTGGGTTAATCTGATAGTCAATGCCACCTGTGACACCTAAATCCACAAGCAGATAGCATAGACAAGCTCCTCTTCCTTCTCGCACTGTACAGTTTTTATGTAACAAAATTATATTGTTAGCTTAAAAACCTATCTAGGTATGGCTATCTCCATGACAGGCCTGCTTAACGCTGTGAGGCCCTGCTGCATGAATTCTGAAGGTGCTCTATAATTAAGATCAAAATCATCATTAATTAATGCAAAGCACATTCCTCACAGGCACTCTGGTGCAGGAGGATGGAGACCAGTGTAATGGCGTATAAGTATAACGGCGTTACTAATGTTATTTTTATAAAAGTTATTTTTTCAGTAAGGGAGTAATCTAATTAATTACTTTTCCCATCGTTGCAACGCCGTATCGTTACTGAGAATGTAAAGTGGCACGTTACTACAATTTGGTTGAATGAAGCGCGAGGTGTCAGGCTTTGGCTACACATCAGCTGCTTGGAGAGAGTAGGGAGGGAGGATGATGACGCCGTTGCAAATGTGATGATGATTGGCTGGGTGGGCGGATGACCTCTCACGCTGTCTCACTGCACCACTAAACACAAGACAGCGACAATGGCGACGAGCCAGGGAAATTCAAAGGTAGCGTTCTCAAACTGGAAGTACCGGCACTACTTCTCGCTCAATGAAATTACAGGCAAGAATGTTTATGTAATATGCACGATATGCCCAGGAAAAAAGACTTTATCCACGTCTGCCTCAAGCAACTCAAATCTTATGAAGCACCTCACATCAACACATGCTAACAGGACACTTGTTGCTGCTGCTAACCCAACCCCGAGCCCAAATGCAGCGAGCGTGAGCTCCAGCGAAGGAGACGGAGCCACTCTGTTAAAACAAGCAACGCTCGATTTTTTGGGTCAGCAACAGGTGACCAAGGCCGAGCTGAACACATTGATTGCAAGGTATGTTGTTGAAAACATGCTACCTCTGTCCACTGTGGAGTCTGAGTCATTAAGAGCTATCCTTGCATATCATATGGCAGGCTGCAATCTATTGAGTTCAGATAAATACCAAATGTTCTAAAATACTGTATATAGTGTTTTTATTCTTCAATCAGTTAATTTAATATAAACATCTTTGATGTTAAAAATGTTATAGAATGTAATAGCGTTATAGAACATAAGAAATAACGTTACGGTTACTTTGATGAGCAACTAATTACTTTTACAATGTGGTTACTGAGTTACTAACTCAATTACTTTTTGGGATAAGTCATTTGTAACTGTAACTAATTACTTTTTAAAAGTAAGATGACCAACACTGGAGTGGAGTGTGCCCGGATGCCACTCCCTTTACACTAAAAGTGTGGGTGATAACCTCACACAGCCGGTGAGACAGCCGCTGTTTCGAAAGAGCCGCGTGAGTGTTACATAGTGAACGAACAGCTGCTCCGCCTGATGTCTGCCGTGCGTAAAACATACTGAGATGCACTTGGCAAACTTGGTGATACGCTTATTCCGCTTCTCTGTTATGAGGCGGAAGGAAGAAACCCTCAATGTAAGAAATTATCAGCCATAAATAGTTTGTTTTGAATGTTTCCAACTCTCAGCTGGAGTGAGACATGCATTCCTGTCCCTGCCACTAACGCCACTGTTTGCGAGTCGGCTCAGGGGCGGATTGGACCAGGTGGTTGATGCCTGTAGGGCCTTATGGCCGCGTTGGTTTGATTTTTGGTGGGGGATACCACCAAGGGGAAGGAGGGCGGTATGGTCGAACTGGAGCCAGGGCTTGGGGAGGTGCAAACGGGCGCCATCTCCTCGAGCTGACATCTTGGTGCTGCTGCTGTGGCCGAGGTGCTGCTCTCCAGGAGGTGTGTTTCCGCATCCCCTCCACTACCTATTGCTTGTGGCTGTCCAAAGTGCGGTCCAAACAACCCACCAAGGGAAATGGGACCGTCCAAGAGCACACTTCTGCTATTGGCTGGGAGTTGTGACCTGTGCAGGCAGATGTACCGCTGTGACATGTGCAGCCAGATGTCGATGTAACTCCGGGCCACAGCCAAAGGCTTTGCGGTCATGGCGGAGACAGCAGAGCGGTGCTGTTCTGCGGTCACCTAGGTGGCACACAGATGCACGCGGTTAGTGAAACGGGCATTGACCTGGTCCCAGGGAGATGGCAGTGTAGGCTTCTGTCGGGCGAAAAAAGGCCTTTGGAAGCAGGCTCTGCCGCAGTGCCGGTGCCGGCTAGAGAACCATCTCTGGGGGGAGATCCCCTTCCGGGATGTCTGCATGTCGCCGCTGGTGGTATCTTTATCTTTCTTTCCTTTTCCCGCCCGGCTGCCATCCTCTGCCGCTTCAGTTCCTCCGTCGGTAAGCTGGCGGCCTGCGGGGTGCAAGCCTGGCGAACGGGGCCGAGGCACGCCTCGCAGCTTGGGCGGAGATCTGGTGGCTTCAAACTGCTGGTCGCTGAAGAAAAATAGGCAGCAGATCTCTGGTCTCGCAGCTGTAATACACAGTAACTGCGGGCGTAAGAGAAGCCTGTGCAGGGCACAAGGGATTTTGTTGAGTGATTAGTTGTCCCTCGCTGTGAGGGGGCAGCAAGCAGGTTGGCTGATGCAGAGCACAGTGGGTGGGTTGGGCTATAGGGTTTGACCATGTCCTGGATGTATGCTGGGGCTGATCCGTTCGTGGCTCTGTATGCAAGTACTAGTGTCTTGAAGTGGATGCGGGCAGCAATTGGTAACCAGTGAAGAGAGCGGAGGAGCGGTGTAGTGTGAGAGAACTTGGGGAGGTTTAAGACAAGGCGAGCTGCTGTGTTTTGAATGAGCTGCACGGGCTGGATGGCACATGCAGGCAGGCCAATCATGAGGGAGTTGCAGTAGTCTAGACGTGAGATGACTAGAGCCTGAACCAGAACCTGAGCCTTCTAACGCCTTCTGCGTTAGAAGGGGACGTATGCTTCTGATGTTCAAATAAATAAATTACAATTACAATTACTTGTTAGGTCTTATTAGACATTCTTAGAGGGGGATTTGTGACATTACAACAGAACTGTACCGTGAAGTGCAATCCGATAGGATAACCTTAACCCAAAACACATTAGTGATGGGATGTTTGACACTGAGGCACCGAAACTTGTATCACCAGCACACTGGTTCGAAACAGTGTTGGAGCTTGTATCAAATTGAAATAAGCACATGAAGCTTCGAACGTCACTAAATCTCTGGAAGGGTCTGCTGGATTCATGTCGCTGCATGCTTACCAACGGCCCGTTAGAATTCACTGTATTATTGCGGGGTTTATGAGTGTGGCTTGCAATTTATTTGATTAGCCTATTAGCCTGGAAATTAGCCTACTTACATACACCTGTACGTAATTCTACGTAGCAGTAGAAGGTGGCATTGTTACTGCAGTTTATTGAATCCATATTTAGCCTAATTAAACATTACATTACATTACATTCAAATCCTGATCACAGTAGTTTATATTATTATACTATAATGTTATATTCAAACATTCAAACATAGGCTTTATATTTTTAATTCAGTCATGTCATGCTATATGCATGTGTCCATTCTGTCTCTCCTATGTTCATGTTGTAAGCTTTGTTTGGCTGTGTCCAGTTCATAGCCGCTGTCATTTCTGCTGACCACCAGGTGTCCCTGTGTTGTCTTTGTTGCTTTGATGTTTCAGATCATTTTGCGATACAGTCATGGGTCGCTGTTACTTGTTTCAGGAATTATAGGTTTGCACTCAAATGCAGAAGAAGAGATAGCAGAGAGAGTTTCAATTGTTTAATTAATAAAGAAAATAAACTTACAGTCCAAATAAAGCAGGCAGGGAACCAAAAAAAGGAACACTGAGAAACTGAACACTAGAAACAAACTTCTAAACACAAGATATGACAACTAATGGACACAGACTAAATACACAGGGTGTTAACGAGGGACAGGTGACATGAGGGCTGATGAACAGGTGAAACACATTAGGGCGGGGCAGACAATCACAAAGGCGGGAAAACACACAAGGCAGCAAGTCAAACAAGGCATCAAACAAGACATAACATGACAAAATAAAACAGGAAACTAAACAAAACTCAAGATCATGACAGTTACACTAGATCTCTAGTTAATAGGACGTTGTTTTACTAGACGGAAATGGCTAATTGCACAGACTTGCATAATTAGTACATAATAATTTATTTATTAATATAATGATTGTGTATTGCAATTCGCTTGAGTCTGGGCTGGGTGCTGGGCTGTTCCACTTCATCTGTGAAGAGAGCACAGAATCATCAGATTGGTTTAAGTGTCATGGTTGTGGTTTTATTGTGTTTGCTGTAATTTATTTATAAAAAATATTTTCGTTAACGTGCTAATACTCCATCCATCCATTGTTGTCCGCTTATCCGTGGTCGGGTCGCGGGGGAAGCAGCTCCAGCAGGGGACCCCAAACTTCCCTTTCCCGAGCCACATTAACCAGCTCTGACTGGGGGATGCCGAGGCGTTCCCAGGCCAGGTTGTAGATGTAATCCCTCCACCTAGTCCTGGGTCTTCCCCGAGGTCTCCTCCCAGCTGGACGTTCCTGGAACACCTCCCTAGAGAGGCGCCCAGGGGGCATCCTTACCAGATGCCCGAACCACCTCAAATGGCTCCTTTCGACGTGAAGAAGCAGCGGCTGTACTCCGAGCTCCTCATGGATGACTGAGCTTCTCACCCTATCTCTAAGGGAGACGCCAGCCACCCTCCTGAGGAAACCCATTTCGGCCGCTTGTACCCTGGATCTCGTTCTTTCGGTCATGACCCAACCTTCATGACCATAGGTGAGGGTAGGAACGAAAACTGACCGGTAGATCGAGAGCTTTGCCTTCTGGTTCAGCTCTCTTTTCGTCAAAACGGTGCGAAACACTGAATGTAATACCGCCCCCGCTGCGCCGATTCTCCGACCAATCTCCCGCTCCATTGTTCCCTCACTCGCGAACAAGACCCCAAGGTACTTAAACTCCTTCACTTGGGGTAAGGACTCATTACCTACCCGGACAAGGCACTCCATCGGTTTCCTGCTGAGAACCATGGCCTCAGATTTAAAGGTGCTGATCCTCATCCCAGCCGCTTCACACTCGGCTGCAAACCGATCCAGTGAGTGCTGAAGGTCACAGGCCGATGATGTCATCAGGACCACATCATCTGTAAAGAGCAACGATGAGATCCCCAGCCCACCGAACTGCAACCCCTCCCCACCACGACTACGCCTCGATATCCTGTCCATAAATACTACGAACAGGATTGGTGACAAAGCGCAGCCCTGGCGGAGGCCAACCCTCACCTGGAACGTGTCCGACTTAATGCCAAGAACCCGGACACGGCTCTCGCTTTGGTCATACAGAGATTGGATGGCCCTGAGAAAGGACCCCCTCACCCCATACTCCCGCAGCACCTCCCACAATGTCTCCCGGGGGAGCCAGTCATATGCCTTCTCCAGATCCACAAAACACATGTAGACTGGATGGGCATACTCCCAGGCTCCCTCCAGGATCCTTGCGAGATTAAAGATCTGATCCATTGTTCCACGACCAGGACGGAATCCGCATTGTTCCTCTTCAACCTGAGGTTCGACTATCGGCCGAACCCTCCTTTCCAGCACCTTGGAGTAGACTTTACCAGGGAGGCTGAGAAGTGTGATACCCCTGTAATTGGTACACACCCTCTGGTCCCCCTTTTTGAACAGGGGAACCACCACCCCGGTCTGCCACTCCTTTGGCACTGTCCCAGACTTCCACGCAATTTTGAGTAGGCGTGTCAACCAAGACAGCCCCTCCACACCCAGAGCTTTCAGCATTTCTGGATGGATCTCATCAATCCCTGGGGCTTTGCCACTGTGGAGTTGTTTGCCTACCTCAGTGACCTCCACCAGGGAAATGGACGACAATCCCCCGTCACCAACCAGGACGAAGAAAATCGGCCGGAGGAAGATGACCTAACCGAGGCCGTGATGGCTGCTGAGGATGCTATGTTTGGTGGGCTATTCAGAGTTTTATGGTGCTGTTTAGAACTTTAGTGCCTAAAAAAAAAAACCACGGCGGAGGTGGATGCGTATGTGTGCATTTTTTATGTAACGTTAGGCTATGTGTGTCAAGGGAAACTCTAAATATCAGAGCACCCTCACTGAAACGTCGAGCAACCCTATAGCA
The DNA here is from genome assembly GCA_023631565.1 of Gymnocephalus cernua. Classification (NCBI taxonomy): domain Eukaryota; kingdom Metazoa; phylum Chordata; class Actinopteri; order Perciformes; family Percidae; genus Gymnocephalus; species Gymnocephalus cernua. The sequence goes on along the minus strand of CM042425.1, from coordinate 38,028,989 downwards.
ACAGCAAAAGCAAATCTCTGGCGCTGCCACTGGTATTTTGTAACCCCCTTCGTTTCTGTGTTCCTTGTAATTTAGCTAATGCCCTAGTCTTTAGTTTTCATAGCTTTTTTGCCTGCCTGCTTGCTCCAGGACTCCCTTGGTTGTATTCCACTTATTTAATTAAATCCTTGAACTTTCCACTACCGATTAGACTCATTTTTGGGTCTGCTATTCCTCACCCCATGACATTAAGCCTTTTATTTGCAGATTGGAAGTAGCACAGCATAGTGGTGAATATTGTAACTGTTTCTGAAATAAAACACAAGGAATACAAATGCATACGTGTAGTACCGGAGCACTGAAAACCTGTAGACCTGACAACGCAACCTCCTGTTGAGGGGCAGGAGGAACTCTTTAAACCCTTAACAGGAGGCGTATATTGTACAAAAGTAAGTTTGGTTTTATTACAAAATATTGTTAAAAATTCCAATTAAAATATCAGAGGTAAATTGGTAAAATAATAAATTAGATGGCAGATACAGTCACAGTCTTACACTCCTCGAAGTAGGAAGGGCGGGTCGACTCACACTCCCTACCCCGGGAAAATCATGCAAGATGCGCTGCAAAATATCATGCAGTGTCGATGTTACAGTGTCACCCAGTGCAGTCTCACCACAAGGAGGCAGTGTGTCAGGGGATCTGTCAGGGGATTTCAGGGAATTGTGGACCCAAATGCAGAGAGCAGGCAGGAGTAGAGTTGCTTGATGATTTAATTAAACAAAAGTCCATACAACAAAAGGTGTCCATAAAACAGCAGGGAGTGTAATCCATACACTGAAGTAGCAATCAAAAACAAGAATACAAGAAACAGCAATACCAAGACAAATGGGTAGACTTACACATACCATCCACAAACAGAAACAATGATCTGACAAAGGACAAGGGGAACACACAGACTAAATACAAGAGGTAACGAGCAAACAAGGGACAGGTGATACAACAGGTGAGACACATCATGGTGGGACAGAACAATCAGACAGGCGGGAAAAACACAAGACAGGAAGTAAAACTAGACAAGACCATGAAGGAAACAGAATTCAAAATAAAACAGGAAACAGAACTAAATACAAAACAGACTACCAAAATAAGACAAAAACACCAAAACCATAACACAGTGTGTCGACACAGACCCAGCCTTGTACAGATTCAAGAGGAAGGAGAGCAACCATGCATTAAAATTACCATACAAAGATATGACACTTAACAGACCACTGGTCTAGCTAAGTGTGAGGAGCACAGTAAGGTATTGGCCAAAAAATATTAACGAAACAAAACAAAATGGTAAATAACAGTAGAAAACAGTGACTGGACTAGTCCCCCTTTGAGAAAGCAAACAAATCACATTAGTTGCCAGTCACAAAGTTACCATATCTTGCAAATAATTAAAAACATCAAAAGAATAAAATATATGCCTACTTTGCAAGAACCCACAAACTCCTGTAGCACAGTAATGCAGGAGGAGGGAGAGTTCCAATGCTACAGATAAAAAAAACACATTGTAAATATCACAAACCTCAAACTCACAGACGCATGTATATCGTTTACCAGCAGGGCCGTTTGAAGGAATTTGGGGGCCCCAAGTAAAATGGACATGGAGGCCCTCCCAACACGCACGCACGCACGCACGCACGCACGCACGCACGCACGCACGCACGCACGCACGCACGCACGCACGCACGCACGCAAAGCCTACAGGAACCACAGCATAGCCATAAAGTTCACCCACACTTTATATAAATAAAAAAAGGTTTACAATGCATAAACTGCTGTTGCATAAACTGTGCACCTAGAAATTTGACAGGCACTACTGTATATTAAAAATTCTGAAATGTCCATGGGCAAAAGTGACTGGAATTTACACAGTTTGGAGGGAATTCAATAGTGATTTGCACTGTTTTTTTCTAACAATATGACAGCACACACTTATCAGTTTAAACTCTGGGCTATGCAGAATATCAGTTATAATTATAGAGCTTGTGGTGGTAACTTGTGCTATAGAGGAAACATCAGCACTGAGAAGTGATGCATCTGTTGATGTTGAGGATGAAGTTGATGGTGTAGCTGGGAAAATAATTGAAAAAAAATCTGAAATTACCTGTGAAGTACGTTTTACCATTTCACTGTTAGCATATTGAAATAGGTCACTATTAACAGCTCAGCTTAGTGAGATAAATTCACTCTACCTTCATCAGTGGAGGTATCCTCAGGAAGAGCCTGAGGGCTGAGACATTTAGGCAAAGCACCTTGAGGGAGAAAGAAAAGATGGTAACACTTTATAATAACAATCATTAATAGATGGTAAATTGATAGTTAATTGATCTTTAGTTAATTGTCTTTTTACTGTTAACAAACAATGAAATTATAATTAAATGTTTACTAATTATTAGTAGTGCTGTAAATTAACGGTTTATTGTAACACACATTATATCTATCATATAATATATTAGGTATCGGGTAATGATTAAACATTTTTTGTAAACCTTTAAGAAACCATTTTTAAAACATCTATAAACATTACATAGATAGACGACCAGATATTCATAACACTTTGTTAAGGGTTACTAATGCTTAAAAACATCCCAAGCTAATGTTTGATGCACAGAATTTATTGTGTGGTTTTCCTAACCCCCATTTGGTAAATAGATCATCATGGTGGACTAGTTAGTATAGCATGCTAACGTTATGCCACTTTCATCAAAACCTATTACAAAGCTATAGCAATGTCATGTCATTAAATACGATAAACAGTGATTCTGGAACAGATCTGCGTCTTCGTTATCCCGTTAAAAAACATATTACAGTAGTATGTAACCATATTCCCTCCGAAGTTGCACTAACTGTTCGTTACAAGCAGCATTTGCCGTCAGGCAGGTTACAGGTAACGTTAGCTAACATAAACATATTTTTGCTAGCCTACCTGCTGCAAAATTACACCAAGACAAGTAGAGCTATTTCATCCAGTGTAATTAATCACTTACCACTATCTTGTTTTTTCTTATCCTCCTCTTCCTTTCTCTTCTTCCTTTTCTGGCTTCCTGAAGCATAATTCCGCGTCATGATGACTGCCGATCGAGGAGGCTTTGTATTTTGCCGGCAGCAGAGATCGTGAGAGGGGCCCCTTGAGGGGGATCCCGATAACAGTGGCATTGCACTTTACTGCATTGACTATCAAAGGGGCACTCACAGTTTGTCGTTGCATTTTGTTCTTAACCAGTCGTTGTCTTGGGGCCCCAGGCCAGCTCGAGGCCCCAAGCAATTGCTTGGTTTGCTTGCCTTGTCACGACGGGCCTGTTTACCAGTATTTCAGGAGTTCTACAGCCACAGCAGCTTGTCGGTGGTCACGTCAGTTGTAAACTGAAACATACAAATAAACTTTACTTAAAAGACAAACTACAGGAGCTGCTTAAAGGTATAATGGAGGATTTTCCCGAATTTTAGAAAAAAACCGCCCTCTCCACTTTTTGAAAAAATGCTCCCGAGAGGGAACGCCTATTAAACGTGTGCACGAGAGAGCATGCACAAGCCTAGTTCTCCTCGTGCACGCTCTGTTTACAAGTTGCTGTCGGCATGGCTCTACAAGCCTACTTTCCAAAAGAAGATTTGCACTTTTCCCACTATGTCAGACTCGCCACCGGTAAGTGGAAATCTATTTACGACAAGCATCTCTATAGCTAACTTTAGCATGCTACAGGCCAACAAACAAGCTATCGCCGAGAGCGGGGAGACAGCGGTCGGAGGCTTTTATATACTGTCTATGGTCGGAGGCCGTGGCCGTCTGCTCGCTGACCTGTCACGGCACGTACGCCGGCCTTACATAAAAATATCCCAGAAAAATTGACAACTAGGAGGACCAATAGTCTTGATGATCCACCCGGAAAAATAAAATCCTCCACTATACCTTTAAAGGTTAAAGAAGCGCTATTACCATGGCCAGCATCAGAAGCGCACAGGCGAACAGTCTCATAAGCAAACAAAAATAAGGATAGCATTAACCGACATCTTTCATCGCTACAATATACGGCTGAAACAGCTGATAGGTACTACCGTTATTTTGCTCCAGTTTCCTCCGTGAAAGACGAGACACTTGCGTCTGGCCATTGCCCTTGTGGGACCAAAATCATAAAATCAACCTTAGGCTGCACTTATTAACGCTGCCACTGTAGGGCCTTACCCCCCCAGCTGCCCCCCGAACTTTGTTGTTCAAAAAACTGTGCATGTAAAAACAAACTGCCACTATGTCCACAAGCTTCTTAAAACAACACCAACAATTCTTTTGTACCTTAAAATAATGTTTCCAAAGTTGTTTCAGTGGTTCATCAACTCGTAACAGGGTGAACGGCACTTCTGCATTCGCTTTGCGGCCCTCTATCGGCTATATCCGCACTATGCCAGTTTGCCAGATTGGGTAGCGGATCTGTAGTTCAAATGACACATAATAAACTGTAATGGACAATTCCGCTTCCAACCTGTAGGTGGACCAAAGAGGAAAAGTGCTTGGTGTTGCTTTAAAACATTGAAACAAACAATTAATTTATATTAATTAATAATAAATAATAATTGTAGATGTAATCTTAGCTCCCTTCCCCTCAAATACTTAGCTACGTCCCTGCATCAAATGTCATAATACAAAATATTACATTTTGAATTCATAACGTTTACAGAGGGTCGCCGTTTCGGTGACGTTACGAACGCAACACACTACACAGTGCTTGCTGAGACCGATCATTTGTATGTGACTAGTTAAGGAGTACTATACAATCCACTTCACCTCACATATCACGGCAATAAGGCTGCACAAATTAAACCAGGTGACATCTTTTACTGTCAAACTGGGAAAACAACAAATACAATGGGATTAAGAAGGCTAGTCTATATGTAACTGTTGTGTGCAAGTAATAAATCTCTTCTGATTTTATGTTTGTTAGGCTACTTATTAGCTACAGGGCCCTACAGTGTAATGTAATACAAGGATAACCAGAGCTTTTCACATCTCGACTTTTGCAGGCCAGAGTAGCTGGAGATATTAGCTAAAGCGTAAAAAGTGTGGATATTGCCAGCCAAGAAAACTCTGAGTAGTGCACAGGAGGAAGAGAAGGAGGGTAATGAAGAAGAAGAAGGCAGTAAACTGGAGAGACCAGGCGGGTCAGAGCAGGAGAAGACCACAGAAGGAGATGCAGAAATAAGTGAAAGAGAAAAGGGAAAGGAAGAATTGACTGTGAGGGAAGAAGAGGAGGCTGCAGATTCAGAGAGAGAGGGACAGGCAGGGAGTGATCAGGAGGAGGCAGATGAAGATGATAGGGAGGAAGAGGCCTGCAGTTACCCCTGGACCATATGGTATGTTTTTATTTTCCTTCCATATAAATTGCAGTACAGTATCATAACATGTCATGTCATGTCACTCAGTGACATGACATGTTTTCAGTTTTTGGCTATTTCCATTTGGTTGTATATGTCATAAGGTTAGATATGTAAAGCTATACATATATACATAGATTATCTAATGATGTCTTACAGTTTCTCCATCATAGCATTTATTTCACCTTTTGTTTGATCATAATTGCTGATAAAATCGGACACATTCTGTTCTATTTTCTGTTCTATTTGTATGTATCAGTAAATATGATCAAGCTATTTAATTCAATTTCAGCTAAATTCAATTTTATTTATTGTATCAAATCGTAACAAAAGTTCACTCTTCTCAAGATGCTTTACAGATAGAGTAGGTCTAGACCACACTCTATAATTTACAAAGACCCAACAATTCCCCCAAGAGTAAGCATTTGGTGCAACAGTGGCGAGGAAAAACTTCCTTTTGGGCAAAACCTACAGTTTCTTTCTATATAATTATAGCAGTTGGTATGAAGATAATGGAACTATGACTAGAAATAATAGCTGTAGCAGTTCAGAGCATAGCAGGGTGTTGCAGGGCATAGTAGGACATAGCAGTGCGTTTACATATGGGGGTTCCCATGTACTGTCTTCCCCTGCCACCCTGCCAAGATTCTTCGCTACCCCTTTGCCACCCCATGTAACATTTTCTAGATCCGCCACTGCTGAGACGACTCTTGTTAAGATCTTGCTGCATTCAACACGGTTGATCACAACATATTACTAGACTGACTGGAAAACTTGGTTGGACTTTCTGGCACAGTATTAAACTGGTTTGAATCATACTTTGTGTCTATAGGTAATAATTACACATCTGAGGTAGTTGTTTTTGGAGCCAAAGAAGAACAATTAAAAGTCAGCACTTAGCTTCAATCGGCAATGCTAAAAACAACGGACAAACGCACAAATCTTGGTGTAGTCACTCAGAACTGAATTTCAATAGCCACATTAAGACAATTACAAAGTCTACAAAGTACTACTATATATTAAAGGTTAAAGGACTTGTCTCAGCAGGATTTGGAAAAACTTGTCCATGCATTTATCTTCAGTAGACTTGACTACAGTGTCTTTACTAAAAAAATGATTAGACAGCTGCAGCTGATTTAGAACGCCGCTGCTCCAGTCCAAACTAAGACCAAGAAGTGAATAAAATCACTCCAGCTATGAGGTATTTACACTGGCTTCCTATCTGTCAAAGAATTGATTTCCAAATACTACTGCTGGTTTGTAAAGCACTGAATGGTTTAGAGCCAAAATATATTACTGATCTTCTGCTACAAGGCTGAAGACTATTCTGTTTAACGCTGCCTTCTATTAAATCAACTAATTTTTAATTTCTTACACTGCACTGTAACTTTTATTGTAACATTTACTTGTACTTTATACCTGTATTATTCAATTTTAGCTTGTTTTTATTTCCTATTCCCTTTGAATGTTTTCTTTAATGTTTTATGTAAAGCACTTTGAATTGCCTTGTTACTGAAATGTGCTGTATAAATAAACTTGCCTTGCCTCATTATACATTGCATTGTCACCATGAGTATCTCATCTCTCCAAGGCCACTGAACCCTGAACCCAATAATAACAAAAACCCAAATCAGAGTCCCAGGGACAAAATCTATTTAAATGAGGCTTTGTGGCCTAATGTGTGTTGGGGGATAAAAAATACTTAAAACTCCCTGAAGTAAAGAGCAGGAACATTGCCTCGGCCAGCATGTTGACATTTCTTTTAGCGCATGAAATAGCAGTCAGCTCTTGTGGACCCTTGTGCATCTCTCTTAAGATGTCCAGTCTCCCAGCAGGCATGTCAACAGGCGTTACTCACGGGGAATGAGCACCATTGTGCCTAAGAAGAGTGCTCGCTCTTTAAGTCAGTGTGGCTCCCCTCCTGCACCTGCTCTCGATGTGTTTCATCACTATCAGTGAACGGGAGGAGAAGGCGAAATGTTTATATGTGATGTAGTAGTATATTCATCAAAGGGGAAAAAGGATCGTAGCAGATGAGTCTTTCGCATATGCTGCCCACAGGCTCAGTTGCCAGCTCTGACAGGCTGTGTAGGCTGATGGGGGAACATACACTCTCGCTTTGCTATTTTTAATCTGCCCCAATAATTAAGTGCACAAGCTTTAATTTAGCATGGAGAAAGAGATCAACTAAGTGCTACAATGTTACTATCTTGCAATGTGTCCATTACACCCCCGTATGTAAACACTCTGTGATTAGGAAAGAGCCTAATGGTTCCTACTGTTGTTAAACTGTGGTGGCAAACAATTGATAAAGGCAATGATAAGCCACATTTTTAAACAAAAACAATTATCAATTTTACTCTACTACTGACTTTAATAGAGTAATACATGTACTTATATAGTTGGCATATGAACACACACTTTATCTTATCATACATGATACAGATTTCAATCAAGTTTATACTTATTTGGAAAGTGGTGCTTTAATATCTTGTGTGTTGCATATCCCACAAATAACTCATATGGACGACACGTTTTATATTTGATGTCATGTCTTATGTCAGGTGTATAAAAAGACAAAACCCAAGATATTCAGCTACCTTATACATGTTTTGTAGTCTGATCTTGTATGAAACTTGGAGCCACAGTGCTACATACAAAAATGACAAATATATGAATGTACAAAATGACATCACTGTCCCACATTATTTAACTAACACATGACCAGAAGCAAGTGCAGCACAAAAGCAACAACCACTTAGCAACATAGATTTGACCAAAACTGTGACATCCGCTGGCTCCAAATGGCAGCCAGTGCTAGCTGTTTCTGGCCACTTTTGAACATAGATATAAGTTCACTCAGCATGATCATACCACGAGGTAGGTCTGTGAAACTTCATACCAAAGAGATGACAAAGGCTGAAGACTGGTAGAAAGCTGAGAGTTTACTCTTTTTATTGCAAAGTCTTGATTTGTTGCTTCCTGTGGGCATTGATACACTAACTACATGTCTTATTTACATGAAATGCTCCTCTCTTGCTGACCATGTGACTTCACACCCCAGTCTCACGGCAGTTCGTGAAATGTTCACGTAATTTAATCTTTTGATTTGTGTACATGGACACATTTATCTCGTTTTTTTCATGATGGTCAGGACGTTTTTTAAACTAATGTATCTCAATGGGAAGCATCTTTCGTGATCACAACACAATTCTGTTGGGCTGCAGCAGAGAAGCTGTATACAGCTTTGCAATTATTGGTATTTTTAACCCAATAACCGCTGTTTTAATCAACATTCATTCACAAGATCTTATCATGGTTTATATGTATCCCTTTAATGTTATTATTTTGGTCTTATTGCCAGGGAAGCTGGATTGCTTTGTTGTTTATTGATCGTTTTAAAACTATAACACTACATCTATCAACATTTATTTAGATGTCATCATGGTATTCATTTCTTTATTTTAATAATTTTATTTTGGTCTTATTACCGGTAAAATATTACAGTATGCCCTAAGACAGAACACTACGATATTGTCTGAGCGGGGCGCATGCTAAGCCCATATCCCACAATGCAATGCGGGCATTCATATCAGAGAAACGGACAGTGATCAGCGGGTCTGTAACGACAGTATCGCTTCAAAGTACATATATAGAATCAGTAGTTTTGTCACCAGCAACAACACGTTGCTCAGTTTTGTTCCAGTAAGTTATGCACTGTAATAACGTTTAAAACATCAGCAGAATACTCTGAAAGTGACGTAGTAATTACTGCTCAGCGGATAGGAATACATAATATTCGTAATATTGATGTTTTTGTCTAACGTTGTATTTGAGGATTTAAACAATAAAGATAACAATAATAATAAAATACAGTTTCATGTAGTTGTTTCATGTGCTGTTTGCTCGGTCGCCCGGTGGCAATCTGAGTAGTGCAAGTCCACCCACCCACCTCGGAAGAACTACATGTACACTAGCTTTGTAACAGGTTATGTGTTGCATCTCTAGGGAGTTGTAGTTTTTAAATATATTGGTGCTTATATACTTATATACAGTGCTTACAGTGGGTAAACTTTGGTGACCCTATCTACATGACAGCCGAGGCCCAGAGCTTTCTATAACAGCTGGTCCCATGTTTGTAGCACCTTCTGTTGCTAAATGACAAGCCTTCAAACATGGACTGGGTTCAAGGTTCAGAGGTCAATATTTCAAAGCAGGAGTAATGTATCCTCTTCAGACTGACATATGTCACTGTCCAGGTTGAGACCTTTCCAATGATGTGTTTGCTATAGTGGAGACCACTTTGCAGGCGATACTTTATTGTCCCCATAGGGATATTTGCCTAGAGTTCAAATGCTTCACACATAACACTTGACATATTGTTTTATCATACAGCTGACATATACTTACAATAAAAAAACAACATAAACTAAGTGATATGTAGCCAGACTGAAGCACATCACACAGCCACAATCTATTCATCATCTTTCACAAACAGTGACAAGAGCAACCTACACACAACCCTATATGCATCATATCATGAAGCTATTGCACAACCCCTGCAGCTTCAAGCAACATTATTTAAAGTTTTAATTGAGGTAGGTCCAAATTAGGCCTATAGTTTAGAAATACACTTTACATTGGGGTACCCTATATCTTCTGCCAGAGGATAAGAGCTCATACTTGGCATGGAGAATCAAGATAAATCAGACCATATTCTCTGTGCTTGCCTGGAGAGACTGGTTTCCACAACCTTCATGACAGTCACCTGACAAGCAAGCTTTAAATGAGATGTTTTTAGATATTGCCATGCTTTCTGAAATATGAATATGCTCTGTAATGAAGCCTTGTATAACATAAACCCTCTGATTCACCGTGAGTGTCTGCTCTAAATGATAACACACACTTTCAACACAGGCCTTCCAGCCAGGTGTTGTCCAATATGAACACCAAGGTAGGAGCAGAGCCGATTGACTGGTTCATCATTTATGACCTGTGATACCCGCTGACCCATGTCGCGACCCTTTTCTCAGTTTCTGAAATGGTTGAATGAGATTGTTGGCATGGCACCACCGCACACAGGTCTCTATCTCAGCCTACTGCACACAGTAGGCTGAACTTCTGCAACAATCTGTTTATCCTTTCAATTTCCTGAAAATGTTTCCTAAAACTAGTCCCTTCTTAATTTTGAAACGGTAGTCTCAGTAAAGTCTACACCTACAAGCTGTAACCACAGTGATTGATATGAAGATCATCTTCTGGATATAATAATTGATGTGTTAGTAGGGCTGGGCGATAAAACGATAACGATATGTCTCGCGATAGACACGTAATCAATATCAATAAAAAATGAGTTCGATAAAAGTTCGATAATTTTTTTTCTTCGTCGGAAGAAACCAGAGGTTGCAAAGCAAGTTTGGTTGCATGAACAAACGCACTCACTCTCTGGTAGCCTAGCAACGTAGGGAGTGACACGCTAACAGCCAATCATGTAACAGTATTGTGTTTGGTTGCGCCATATCGTTGTCTCGTGTTGGATTCTTGATTCTGTGATAAGTGGAAAATGAGTGCTGCAGCGAGCGCGGAAGTTCTTGATGAAACGGGAAACGTCAGCTCGCCAGTATGGCAGTTTTTTGATTTTATAAGTCTGACCGTAGTCAGACCAATGTCGTCTGCAAATTATGCAAGACCACCGTCCCCACCGCAAACCTGTTTTTTTTCCACCTTAGCCGCGGTCACCCTTTGGAGCACAGCCGTATTCGCCAGCAACGTCCAACATCTGCAGCTGGAACCCCGCACGAGCAGCAGAGCACCACGGAGAGGTACTCTGCATCAGTGCCTTATGACGGTAAAGGCTAAACGGTACAAATAAATAACGGAGGCAGTGGCATATCATATAGCCAAAGACATGCTTCCGCTGAGCACCCCCCCACCATGTACGGTTTAGGCTGTAGCGTGACTGTTAGACGGAGAAAAATAATAACTGTTACTGTACTGTATCAGGTTTGTTTTTTATGTTACTGATGTAAAGTCTACCTCAGTTTTATTTCAATTTCTCCTACGTTTACAAAACACTGCACATATTTTAAAACACTTCATTCACCAGAAGTGTTCATTGTGATTTTAGACTTATGTTTACATTTGAATTATTTGAGTGTTTTCCATGGTTGTTTTGACATTTCTGCTTTTATAACTGAGGGGATTATAATCGGAGGAAGGTTAAGCTTAAAATAAAAACGTTTAAATTGAATACATTTTTTCTCCTGGTCCTTATTTTAAATAGGTCAAAAAAAATATCAATAATTATCGATATCGACTGATATGAAACACTTATATCGTGATACAGTTTTCAGCCATATCACCCAGCCCTATGTGTTAGGCCTACTATAAATTGTTATTTCAAAAAAGTAATTTATTTGAAACAACTAATAATGCAGTGTGATGTTAAATCAAACAAAGTCCCACACATAAATATGCTCATGTTTTTACCTTTAGTCTTTGCTATTAACATTCATCCTCCACAAAATTAGGAAATTGCGTTTTTTAAATAACGATTCATGGAAAATAAAATGAAAAATGCTTCTCTTTGTAAATAGTTTATTTTTAGTTTTTCACAACAGTAGCTACAAGTCAAAACAAATATACATTTGTCAAACAAGCCATTAGGCTGTATTTCTAAACACTGTACTGTCGTTTTTGTATATAGTATTTTTGCGCGACGAGGCAAATCAAAGCGCTTAGCATAAAACACAATTTATTTCATTATTGGTATTTTTTTATTGTATAAATTCTCACGTGCAACGTGCAGCAATCTTTCAAAGACGCGGAGCAGTAATTACTACGTCACTCCCAGAGTATTCTGTTGATTTTTACATTATTACGGTGTATAACTTACTAGAACAAAACTGAGCAACGTCTTGTTGCTGGTGACAAAACAACTGATTAAATATGTACATTGAAGCGATACTGTCGTTAAGGAACCGCTAATCGCCGTCCGATTCTCTGATATGAATACCCGCATTGCATTGTTGGATATCGGCTTTGACTGTGCCCAGGTCGGCCCATATTGTAGTGTTCTGTCTTACAGCATACTGTAATATTTTACCAGTAATAAGACTGAAATAATATTATTAAAATAAATTAATAAATACCATGATGACATCTAAATAAATGTTGGTAGCTGTAGCGTTATAGTTTTAAAAAGATCAATAAACAACAAAGCAATGCAGCTTCCCTGGCAATAAGACCAAAATAATAACATAACACGTTATTGGGCTAAAAATACCAATAATAGCAAAGCTATTAGCAGTCTGGTGGGTTTAGCGAACGTAATTTTGTGGATGTTTTCATGTTTAAAAAAAGGATCTTACTCTTTAACAGAAAGGTCGGCCTCCTTAGAAATCCTTTCCATAATGTTGTCAGACACTTACCCGCAATTTCCACCAACTGCGGAACGTCTGCGGATCCGCTCCGCAATGGCGGCGGAGTCAATAGGTTTCCATTAAAGTCAATGTGTGTATTTTCACTGACTGTGGAACGGCTGCGTTCCGACTCCGTCCGAGTTCCGGCGATCTGCAGCCCTCCGGAGCAGATACGCAGAGCTTCTATTTTTGCCGGAAGCCGGAGAGCTCTGAAGCAATTCAGCACAGGGCAGATTATGCGGGACACGAAGTCGAGCACAGAAACAAAATAAAACATCCGGTTAATTTTCAAAATAAAATACACCATGCTCATGGCGGATCATATTTCCCTGCACTACACCTTGAAAATGTCATAATGAGCGGAGACAGGCCTGAAGTCAACAGACAGTCAATCCAGACCTGGTGGATATTGAAGGACGGCGGGGCACGGAGCCGATCCACAGCCGTTCCGCAGTTGGTGGAAATTGCGGGTTAGAATAATAATCTGAGCCTGTCAGTGGCAAAACAAACACTTTTGTGAAGGTAAATACAAAATGAACAATTGCCCTATTAACTTACATTGTAGCTTGTTGCGCCGCTGCAGTAATCTTGCTTAATACTGGACCAATTTCAAAGATTGTTGTTCCCATCAGTCACTTAGACACACAAACATAGGAAAAGAGGATCCAGGTTGAAAAAAAACGGTAGTTACCCTTTAATATACAAGCAGTCATTAATTTAACCGCAGCTGCAAGAAATATTTCAATTACCCATGCCTTATCAAGGTCACCCTCAATTAATTTCAAGCACAGAGCGATGTAAATCAGATTTGTAAGGTAGTGTGGACACATGTGTACCCAGCAGTTGTATACTCAAATATAATTGAACCATGAATGTAGCCTTGTTCCCTACTTTCTATACAAATGGGAGCTATAAACACCCCAGTAAACATGTCACTTATGTGTTAATCCGATTTAAGTGACGTGTCTTGAAATATCAATTTCCTCCCACGGCCACTACCGGCAGCCAGTCACAGCACAAGAGTCTGCTATTAGTCTATCCCACTTCATGCGAGGATGGGCCTGTAGCAAATTAACATGCAGAGAAGTTATCTGCAAAGTGTCAAAGTGACAACTAAAAAAGTTTCTTTCTCCTCCTTTTATTTTCTGGAGGCGGCTTTCTGTAATTAGGTTCTTTCATACTGCTGGAAGGCAAATGCATACTTTTTAGGATTGCATCAAAGAAACTGTACATGAGGGCACCTACCCCAGTACACCTTCAAAGTGAACACAGTAAATATCTGCCTGCTTAGTTGATTATTGATTTTACTGCCATGTATGTTGTGTTTTAGCTGTGTATCTGAGTATCTGAGTGTTGACTCACTGCCTTGTATTTTCACACATGTTCTCAACGCAGACTGCCAAGAATCAGAGCCCTCCTACACAAGTATGGGATGAGTCTGTCCATTGTGTTGCACTGCATCTGTTATACAGATCTGTGAGTGTTTTGTGTGTGTGTGTGTGTGTGTGTGTGTGTCTGTGTGTGTGGGGGGATCCAATACTGCCGCCTCCATAATCTCTTAATATGTAGAGTATATCAAAGTGGTTGCACTTCCTAAATCATTCCTTGTTTTCAGGGAGCTCATTGTGCATTAGTCTATATCAACGGCGCTTCATTTACGAGATTGTTCCGGTGCCGCCATCACCTCCCACCTTCTTTGTGTTGGCAACTGGTGGATTTATGAGGACTATGGTTAACTGCTCCTCAGATCTCTGCAGGGTAAATCCAGACAGCTATATGAGTTTTCTGTTGCACGACTAAAACAACGAGCACGTTCCACCAAAACAAGTTCCTTCCCGAGGCTATTTTGCAGAGGCACCGTTATTGTGTCCGGCGCTTAGTGACAATTGTGATTGGTTTAAAGAAATGCCAATAAACCAGAGCACGTTTTTCTCCTATGTAGGAATGGTGTGTGGACTAGCCAGACCCTCCTCTGCAGCGCTGTGGAGGAAGGTCTGGGAATGCGAGACTAATTGTGCATTAATTCAAATCACTGTAACCAATGCTCATCAATGTTGTGAGTTACTGTCCGAGTTCTGGATTTCCATGTTTTTTTTTATAAAAAACAATCTGACTCATCTATTAACTGGAAACTTTAAAGAAGAACATATGCCTTCAAAAGAATATATATATATATATATCTATATATATATAGATATATATATACAGGGTGCGATTTGCCGGGGGGATGTGGGGGATATTGCTGCCTCTACTCATTTATTTTTATCCCCAGTGGGGACAAAATGTGCCCCCCCCCAAAAGTTATCAATGCTACATCACCAATAGCCTAGACATATATTAAAGGAGCCTTCTCTAACGCTATCACTGTGCAAGCCACATACATCATTTGGCCCGTTTCTATGTAGTTACATAGTTACTTATAACAGCTAGCAGCTAACAGGGCGAGCTAGCTACGAGCAGGATCGAGACAGGGTAGGTGAAAACAATGTCTGAGTTGAAAATGCATCTTGTTGTCTCGTAAGGGCCCTGTTCATGTTGCACAGACATTTTAATTGCATTTTGGGTCTGTTAAGAGGCACAAAGGCACTCTAAAACCTGCCCCGACAACTGTCGTTTTAGCTGAGTGGAAGCTTGTACACGTAGCTGCAGCTACTCCGTGTTTCCTGCACCGATTTGGGTCATTTTTTTCAATCGAAAGTACACGCATATTTATAGCGATCAAGATTAACGTTAAAATTAGCCAGAATTCTCCTTTAATTATATACCTAAAATAAAAGTAAAGTAAAGCGCTGTAAGGTGAACATGCATAGAACAATAAAATCCGAGCGGCAGTTGCTGGTTACATTTAGCCGCTACAGAGCTCCGGGACGGTGATGACAGTTAAGCAGAGCCGATCCGCCCTATACGCTCACTACGCAAGCTGCGTAGGGCCCCGCAAATTACTTGAGGCCCCGCCTCCCCGCCTCCCCCTCATGTCATAGCGCATCAATTAATGTTTACAACATCCATGACAAAATGAAGCGAAACTATCATTCTGGTCACAGAAAGAGGAAAAAAAAAACACCATGAGAGTCAATTGCGGGAACAACAATCAGGTAAACTAGTCTTCTCTCCTCTAAAGTTATGTTTATGTGCATTTCTATTGTGTGTTTTTTTTCGGTCTTGCTAACCTAGCTGGGCAGGCAGGCAGTGCATCTCTTGTCTAGCTGCTAACGCCAGTCACTTCCAGGGCTGTGTTTTGTGACTTTGTGCCTGACAAAAGTGAGAGTAAAATACAATTATTTATTACGTTTGATAAACGACTAAGTGCAACGGTGTTTGTTTACTGCAGCGCGCCTAACTGCAGCGTTAGGCGCGTGCATGAATTGAAACGCGCATTTTTCAAGCAGAAATATATGTGAAGACCAGACAGACTGTAGGCTACAATATATGGGCGTGAATGATGGCACTCCTCATCAAAGTACACATTATACATACTTTTAAGACACTGATTATCTAGTCTCAGACAATGTGTAGTTAAAAACTCTAAACAACTGCACTAATTATGCAAGATAGAAAGCAATGTTTTGACAATTTGATATTGATTTATAGGCTATATTGAATTTAAAATGTTGATTAGCTGGACATACTGGTCAATATGGATGCACATTCCTCAGTAAATAATAACCATAAATGAAGAATTGCATCAACATGCATAATACAAACTTTAACATGCTATGTCAAGCCATTTTAGCTTTCATTCATTCACAGTTTATGCATTTCTGATATCAAGAATTCGATTTGTGAATTCGAAGTGAATTCTTGATTATTTTTTACTAGTAGGGCCCCTTAGTTAATTTTTACCTACCAATGTCTATTTTTGATAGCAGGAATTACATGTTCACTTGTACAAAAGTTAATTCTTGATATCACTCACAGGGATTATTGATATCTGCATCACTAGTTCACTATTTAAATATTACAAGAAAGTGCAGAAAAGGAATATTTTGATGGTAAGATTTTAATTAAAACATTCAAATGTTTACACATTTGTAACATGTAACGAGTAGTGTAAATGACTGCTTAACTAACTATGTGATATTTTTCTCAGTTTATTCTAGACAGTCCAAATAGTCTGGTGGTGCTCATACTGATGCCAAAAATGCCCAGGCTGTAGAGAGAACCAAAGTTAATCCCAAAAGCCAAAGTTCAGAGTTATAATTTATTATTTTCTTCTTATTTATGTTTACGTTAATATTCACTTATTTAATAATATTCACTTGTTATCTTAATATTATAGAAAATACTCTATTCAATAAATATTGTTGGTTTGAACCTCATTCTGTTCTATATTGTTGTACTTATTCTTTGACTGTTTTGTTTAAAGGAGGGAGGATTGTATTGGGAGCACTGAAGTGTCAGGTGTGACTGTGTGGCAAATGGTTTACATAGCTCATGGCATCACGGGTCAGGTAGAGGGCCCCTTAGCAGAATTTTGCTTAGGGCCCCAGGGAGGTCAGGATCGGCACTGCAGTTAAGTTTAGGCACAAAAACTATTCGTTAAGTTTAGGAAAAAGATCAGATTTCGAATACTCCCGAGAATCGAAAGAGCGTTTCCTGGGTGAAAGTATTTTGTTTTTGCCCCAAAGTGAACGATGCTCTGCGGCTTCAAAGCGCTGTTTTGTGTTGACACCACGTTGTGCTATTTCATTTTGAGGTTATTTTGGCATGCCAGCCGAGTGGCACTATATCCATGGTATTGGAAGGGGGATTTAATTCTTGCATGTTTTGTTTTGTTTTGCATGATCCAAAACATCACCCCCCTTGCTTTTTTCACAAATCGCACCCCTATATATATATATATATATATATATATATATATATATATATATATAGGTATGCTGCAGTCATGAAAATGTGGAGTGCATCTTGTAAACCATATTTTTCAGACAGACCTATAATAAGCTCCTGCTGTTAGATTTTACAGAAATGAAAACTCCCACTTGATGGAACCGTCTGGCTCAAGGCTGCTTTATATATAATCAGCCACATATTACTATGTCTAAAAATACTGTATATGTAATTGTGTAATCCACAAAAAGTAAAATCCACAATAGACATGTATACACCTATGTATATAATATTTAAATCATAAAGGTGACTTAAAACAGTATCTCATTTAGTTAAAATGAATTCATTTAAGTTAATTATAATTTACAGATAAGATCAGCCATTATTTCAAGACGAGAAAGATGTTTTTGTCTTAATATTCCCGATTCAAAATAGCATTTTCTGAGTTGAAAATAAATAATTTTGCCAATCTAATCTTGTTTTGATCTTTTTAACCTGACTAAACTGGTTAAGTATTACACTTCTATAAAGTTGGGAGACTCACGAGAGACAGATTCTAAAAACACTGGTCAGACTGGAAGCAATAGAGGTATCTTGATATTTATTCTATAGTTTAGATCTTGACATCATCAGGGTTATTTTTTTTCAAACTTTAAAAAGCTGCCTCCACAGCCACAGATGGCATTACGCAACTGTTTCCACACGCTGAGTAGTGCTCCTCATTTTCTCTGTATGCCTCACATACAGTCACCGGGGCAGGTCAGTTACCTGCTCAACTACCTTGATTGCCTTTGAGAACAGTGAAAAGAAAGAGAGCAGCAGTCTGTTGAGAATGTGGATAATGGACTGACTTTTGCACCCAGCAACCTGAGTATGCTGCTTCTGAAATGACAGTAAATGCCTCATAAAGAACATTATTTGTCCTGATTTAATTCTTTGTCAGTAATTGTCTGCTAGACTTATATTTAAAATGCATTACCATTCATTGTGCTGAGGGACATTAAGTAGCAGGATTTCTATGCAAGAGATGACAATGTAAAACAAGTTTTAAAGCCACTCTGTGTAGAATTATGTGATTGTAATTATGTGATGTAATTCAAATTTCAAACTAATTCAAAATTCACTTAACTTGATGATTAGTGTTCTAAACTTAGAGTATAATGAAGTCACTTTAAAGCTGCAGTTGACAACTTCATGAAGGAGGACAATGGGAATTACTTGAACTTCAATACCAATTACTAATAATATTAATAATAATAATAAAGTGCTCACTGCACTTGAGGACAGTTTGTAGTTGTGCTTTAAATAACTCATTTCCTGGTTGATAAGATTTGGAAATGATGCTTTAACTTAATTTGCATTATGGTTATTGGGTAGCCAAACATTGAGCAACTTTCACCCCCTCTTCTATAATTTGAAATTGTTAAACTGAAATGTTAAAAATTCCCAACGACTACAATCTGCAGACCTCCTACGTTAATTTATGTAAACAGAGCACAGTACACTGTACGTGTTTGACCTGGGACCTGCCAATAATTGCGCAAATAGTGTGTGTGTGTGTGTGTGTGTGTGTGTGTGTGTGTGTGTGTGTGTGTGATGGCAGCCTAAGACGTGATTGAAGTTGTGAAGTGTTGGTGTGGGAACTAAATTGCACAGCTTGCCTATGTCAGTTTATTAAGGCTCTGGTGCTGCAGTAGGGTGCCAAGTGAGGAGTGACAGCAGTTGGTCTGTGAGTGTAGACTCAAGCACACTCAGGTGTTCCTGTGCTGTCTCAGTCAGTTACAGCAGCAGTCAATCTGCACTGCCTCTTGTCACGGCACATTGTTGCTGATCTTTGGGGCCGAGCCGGTGCAAGGATTTCTCATCCTGACACCTTGTCTGCTTTTCAAATCTTAGCTCTGTTGGCTCCTGTCAAGCTTGAAGAAATAATCTCATATGTTTTTAACTTGGCCTGTTTTGTTTCTCTTGATTTCCACCTAGTAAATCACAATCATGATTTATATATATATATATATATATATATATATATATATATATATATATATATATATATATATATATATATATATATATATGGCTTGGATGCAGTCTGTGTGTGTGTACAGGCTATCTTATGTCGTGCGAGTGAGCTCAGCAAAATATGAAAATAATCTTTAGCTAAATTTATCAGTAAAAGTAGCGAGAAGTGTGTAGCACAATTTAAAGGTGTACAAGTAGGCCTACATATTTTTACCGTACTTGAGTAAGAGTAAAAGTACTCAGCATAACAAAATTAAAATTACTCATGAACATGTAACATGTTTCACATCGCTGCGTGGCAACCGCCCTGACAACAGCCTACCTGCAATAGCTTTTCCCAAACAAGAATTGCTTTTTACACCACATTTCATGGCAATCATCTAAAAGCTGTCGAGATATTTCATTTAAAAAATAAAATGTCAACCCGATGGTGGCACCGGAGGAAAAGTCATGAGATCACCAAAGTCATTGGGATCCATCCTCTGGGGATCATGAATGTATGTACAAAATGTCATGGCAATGCATCTGATAGTTGTTGAGATATTTCCATCTGGACCAAAGTTGTGGACTGACTAACTGGCTCAAGTTGCCATAGAGCCAGTCCAAATCTTGGAAAAAGAAATGGGTATTTAATCTGAGCATTGCCAGTCACCACAGCTGAAGAGACAACGAAAATAGGGCCATCCATCAACATTGCCTGTTTAATAAGTTATCCTGTAGGGGAAGTCCACTGCAAAAAGTATATAGCACCCAAGACGGAAAAATATTAAGGATTTGTGCATTATGCTTTCTGATTGTCTCTGTCTGATCAGATGTGTCACTTAAAGGGATATTTCACCGCTGGAAAGCTGAATATATCTTTAAATTGGGTCACTTATGTAGCAGAAATGTGAAAAAAAATTGAAATTGGTGAGAGAAATAGCCAGAAAATGTGTTTTTGGCTCATATGGATGAAAGACACCAAATCCCAGAATGCACTTCGCTTCGCTGCTTTGAGTCCACTCCCAAGCCACGCCTACCGCTTGACAGACAGACAGACAGGCATTCAACTCAACTCAATGTGTTTTATTGTTATTTCAACCATATACACGAAACAACGTTTAATCGTGGCTCACACATTTGGTGGTGTTACACATTTAAAATATATAAAAACGACATTATATAAAAACGACATACGAAACAGGCTACCTTTAGTGCACACACACATTATAGGCTCCGTAAAGTTCAGCTAAGCATACTAGCATTAGGCTTGGTGGGCTGTAAACAACAAGTATAAACACAGCCGTGAATTAGCGTGGAATGTCGAATGGTCGCCATGTAACAGTCACAAACTCCAGCAGTTAGCAGTTAGTTGGATACAAATCACCACATTTCTGCACCAGTCCGTGTTAACACAGCTCACCTTCATACAGAGCATCTCTAGCTCGGATCGTCGGAGGGCTAGCAGGCCTGGTAGCTGGACAGTCCGGAACACTGTTCTTCAGCTATGTTTCCACGATAACAAAAAACACAGTCTCTGAACTCGCGTTGAGAGTTTCGTTGAAGTTGGATGTAGTCCAGTTTGTTGTTTAATGAACGGACACTTTCAATCAGGATTAATAGGACAGGTGGCCGGCTAGTGTTAGCTCGCTCTGGATGTGCCTTTTCCCCGGTTAGCTTTAGCTTCCCACCTAGCCGATGAGGATGTCCACTTCCCCGGCTCGGGGCATCGAGCGAGACCGCTGGTCTCCGTGCTGGTCTCCGTGCTGGTCTCCGTGCTGGTCTCCGTGCTGGTCTCCGTGCTGGTCTCCGTGCAGGCGAAGCTCTCGTAGTGTGCCGATTATTCCATCTGTAATAACGTTCCCTGCATATTCTCCGATCTGTAGCGATGTATTCCGGTGGTACACGTGTGTGGTAGTTTGAAAGCACATCATTTTGTAAAATGTTGCTGCTGAGAAGAGAGAGCCCTGTTTAGCGAGGATTAAAGATGGCTGACATTTCGTTTTTTTTTTCGGCTGAGATCGGCTCGCTTCGGGTGATGGGCGTGTTGAAAACATGCGGAAGTAGCTCCTACTGCTGGCTGTAGTTCTTTGCCTCTGGCCAAACATTCCTCCAATGACGCAAAAATTGTCATTTTGTGTCATTGGAGGAATGTTTTCCATACCCCCAATGCAGAGATCTCCCCTCTCAGGGGGACATGAGGGAGGGAAGCCCGGTCATTCAGAAATACTACCGGGTTTCTACTGATACAAAGCTGAATGCTAAATCGGTGTGTAACCCTTTAATGCAATATTTCTTTCCCCATATCAATTTCCTTGACACTATGTGGTCCTCCATTCTTAGGACTAGATACTGACAATGACACACTGGCTTTGTGACATTCGTATAGCATTTATGACTTTTGTGTGGGCAGTGGGGCCTTGCAGAGGCTGAATGCATCTCCTGCAGCCAACAGGACCTTCAGAACACAAGCTTCAAAGGACATCTTGAGAAATCAATGCTCACTGACACAAAAGACGCTGGTCCTCCTGGCTTCAGCTTTCATGTGGCATCTTGCACAAGTCAGCTGGACTATGACTATTCATTTGAAGCATGGAGGAGCTGATCCAATCATCATCATTTTTTTTTCTCCTCTGTTTTGTTAAATGACTTCGATGAATTCAGATTCACAGCCATGACCATAAATAACTGACTGCTTCCTTATTCAAGTGCAACACACATCCCGCAAGGTGAAAGTGGTTTTTACACAGAAGGCAGAGTCTTTTATGAAATCAATGGAGCTGTAGCCTTTTATCACAGATACAGACAGCTTATTTTTCACTGTAAAGCATTTTTTCACTACAGTAATAATCATAATCCTTTACGGCGAGCCAGACATACATAATATAAGTTTTTTAAATTAGATATATCAGCACATCAACACATTTATTACCCTACTCTACATGCACACACATCCACACTACAAACATTGTGGGTGTAAAATTACCTTAAGGATATTTCACCGCTGGAAAGCTGAATATATCTTTAAATTGGGTCACTTATGTAGTAGAAATGTGAAAAAAAATTAAATTGGTGCCTTCTAGGCCGAGAAAAGCCAGAAAATGTGTTTTTGGCTCACGTGGATGAAAGACACCAAATCCCAGAATGCACTTGCTTCGCTGCTTTACAAGTCCACTCCCGAGCCACGCCTACCGTTTACAGACAGACAGTAAGGCAGTCAACTCAACTCAAGTGTGTTATTATTGTCATTTCAACCATATACACGAAACAACATTTCAATACAACATTACAATAACTTGGCTAGAGCTAATGAAAACAATAAAAATCCGACTTGCAAAAAGAACGCATTCATCTCGTGTGTGACGTCATTCCCAGTTGCGACTGGGAACTGGTCGTCACAACTGCTAGTTGGATATTGCTAGTATCCAACTAGCAGTAGTTGGATACAAGCACCCCATTTCTGCACCAGTCCGTGTTAAACCTCTTAAGGGATCACTGTACCGTATACGTCAGACCGCTGGTTTTAGCATCGCTGTTACCTCCCCTTAAAAACGTTTTTATAACTTTAAAGCATTAAATCTTAAAAATATATGGCCATGCATACAACAATTGAAAGCTTAGCCTCTCAAGATTCAATTAAGCCCACACACAAAGCATAAGATGATTTATAGCAGTTATACAACTGTTATAAAGTTAAAGAAAATAAATTAATTCAGAATTAGACTGCGCAGCTGTTGTGTGTGCTTTGTAGAAAAGGGTGCTCAATTGCACCCCGGCTCTAAAGGCCAGAGTCTTTCTGACCTCTTCGGTCAGCTTCTCCTGCTTTACCCTTTTTGTGTGCGTTGAGTGGCAGACCAGGAAATGAATAGTCAGGATTCGTTCAGGTAATTTATAAGATCTCTTTTCTTCTTTCATCAGTTCCGTCAAGACTCTCCTCACCCTAACACCAACAGTGTCTTTCCAGATCTAACTCCAGACCTTGCATTTCCCTACTTCGGGTTCCTCCTTCCGTCCTTGCGTCTCGGTTAGATCACCCTCAGACTTTCTGTCTCCGAGAAGATAGCGAAGTTGCGCACTAGCTTTGGGATTGCTCGCATTCTCTTCTTCTCTCATGGCCTAAAAATTGTCTGTTACTTTAAGATATTTCATTAAGTGCCTTTGTGTTCCAAATGTTAATCAAGTGTTTATCAGGAGCACCTTTGCTCCAGTAAATCTGAATACGTCTTATCTTATACCAACCAGACAGGAGAAGAGACAGCGAGGCCATCCCAGGCTACAGGACATTTTATCCTTCAGCATGCATACCTTTTATACCTTCCCTGTATCCACAGAGGTGATATAATCCCCAAAACTTTGTTTTTATAAATCCACAAGAGTCCAAGGAAATGGAATATCCAAGCTGTTTAATCCAAAACGAGCTGTTCACCTCAAAATCTTAAAGTTTACGAGCCCTGAGTTACAAAAACAGCGATGTGCAATACCACTACAGCGCTCTTCCAACGGGTCTCTCTCCTCCCTCTGGCCATCTAACGGCCAATGAGCGCAACCATGTTATTCTCCGAAGCCTTAGGAATCAAACAAGACCTCTCATAAGTCAACCCGTATCCGGGAGCCGGAGATGGACAGGTTGGAAGGCCAACCACGGCTCTGAAGTGAATGGGGTCACGAGGGACTTGATCGACAGTTGCTTCAGCCAGTTATAATTTCATGCTATGAAACGCCCCTAGCCTTGTAGCCAATAAAAAGACAATTCCATTGACACCATGAAAGCCATTGACTGTTATAATGCAAAGCACTCCCTGACCAATTTCTAATTACTTATTTCTATATATGTATGTATATAGTTATTTCAAGTATGTGTGTGGTTGATGTGGGTATGTTTTTGTATTTGAGAAGTTTTGTATTTTGCACTTTTTTGGCTTTTTTCTTTGCACCTTTCAAGAAAAACGCACAGACATATCTATAGAAAAGAAATCATATAAAATCAATTTTTGAGTCTTTTGGCTTCTGGATTTTTTCTGTAGTAAGCAGAGACATGTGGCTAATGTCATGGATTGTCTGTCACCTGTCAGATGTGTTCACAGCAGTGTATTTTAATCATATTACAGATGGACGGAAATAAAACACCTCCATTCTAGCCTCTGTAGCTCTGTGTCAGTAAGGCCTAGAATCACCCTGACACTTGTAACACAAACGTGAGAGTGTTTCCTTTCCAATGACATCCCTGAGTGTCAAAGTATATGGGAGCTGTACCACTTTTAATTTGGGTATGCCGTTTAGACCAAAAAGCATGAAATTTCCAGCGTGTCTAGAGGCTAACACAGCCGACCTCCACGAGTCTTACCGGCGAGCAGCATCTCTATCTGCTTGGAGGACTAGCAGGCCTGGTAGCTAGATAGTCCGGTACACTGTTGTTCAGCCATGTTTCCAAAAAAACACAGCAGTCTCTGAGCTCGCGTTGGGAGTTTCATTGAAGTTGGATGTAGTCCAGTTTGTTGTCTAATTTTTTACCAGACCCACAATACAGAGATCTCTCGTCTGAGGGGGACATGAGGTAGGGACGCATGGTCATTCGAAAAAAATACTGGGTTTCTACTGACACAAAGCTTAATGCTAAATCGGTGAAGTATCCCTTTAACTTCATAACTTTCAGGATACCAGGTATTCAAGTCAACCTTATGACAGGGTTACAAAGTGCACAGACCCATTTTATATTGCTGCATTTTCATTAACAAACCTTGAATGCGTATATGTGAGAAGAGTGGTGAATGAACAAATGCTTTTTTCCCCCCATTCTTTCAAAAGCAGCAAACAAAACAAACTCTCCTTGCCAATGAATCATGTCCATCTGGGCTGACGACTTGCAGTGTAGTCATTCAGTGATGTTCTACTTCCTTTCCATTTCCCCAAACCTGGTAAGTGTGAGTTGGAATTGTCCACATCCATTATGGGTGATATCATCAGAAGTGGCTTGGTTAGCTGTGGCGACTCTTATTTTGGTCAAGGTTATTAGGCGTACAAGGAAGTCAGAAAGCCTGTACAAGCCACACGCCACGTGTTTCGCAATTAGGATTTATATAGGTTGGAGTCGCCTCGTCTGCAAGTAGCGAGGGCGGGGAAGCAGATTTAGTAGTTTAGATTTTCTCTGCTGATAGCTCAGCTCCTATTACCCACCCTCTCGCTGCTTGAATGGGTCAGCTGACTTTGCTAGACATCACCGATCTAAAATCAGTGTGCATGTTGTTAAGTGGGAGGAATTAAACACACACATGAATACCACTGTCCATCCATTTTTTATGTCATAGATTCATTTGTTTCTTACTCCTACAAAACATGTTTTATTGTGATGAACTGTCGTCCAAAGCAGTGGCGGTTTTACACGGAGGCCGGGGGAGGCCCGTGCCTCCCTGGAAATGTTCCTGGCCACCCCTGTGGCCCCCCCGTGCTGACCAAATAAAAAATTATGAATTTATAACTATTTTACACGCGAGCGCTAAAAGCGGAACTAATGCAACGCTCTACACGGCAACGTTCTACACGGGTAAATTAGAGTGGCGCACCCAAAAACTGTATCCTGCCCTCTCTGCATGCCTGCAACGTGTGGTGCTGCTTCGGTGAATGAGAGCTCAGCAACTACTATTTGCGAGAGGAGCTACGATTTGCAGGAGTCGAAGGTAAGCAAAACGATTTAATATCATAAGTGACTTGTTGTTCTTGCACATAGCCTACATGTTCCTTTTGTTCCTCACACATAAATCAAATCAAGTTTTTAAATGTCTGGTCTCAATGTGTTTAGAAATGTAATCATATCCAGGGATGTAGTGGAGGCTAAACGCACGTAAACGCCGTTTACGCACCTCCCAAAATTCGGAAATAGCGTTTACCCACCTCCAAAGTGCGTTTATCCACCTCTAAATTGTGTTTATCCACCTCTAAATAGCCTATAGTTCCTAAGCCATTTTAAATCAAGCTTATGTCGTTTTAGTTTCATATTTTTCATTATTAGTTTCATAGATTGTTAAACCTAAGACGAAGTCTTTCATATTGCGCTGCTTACTGTCAGTGTTGACCAATCTCTTGCGGTGTTTGTTTGTTAAAGCCCACAACGTTGCCTTCCAGGCACTAGGATTAGGCAACAGTTAGGTGCCTTGAATTAAGTCAATGGTCGCAGCGCTGCCTTGAAGTCAACGTTGGGGGCTTAAAACACCATCGAGCATCTCTTGCGTAGAGAGCAGGAAGCAGCAGACTGCATCAAGATTCATCAGTTCTCTTAATACATCCATGGTCACTAGCCCAAACTAGCCTACATGTCTCATGTAATAAATTGTAAAAATAGATGTCCGGCAATTTTTTAAGCGCCGTCAAGACAGCAGCCCTCCTCCTGATGCCAGCAAACGGCCTCGGCTACAAGCCCAAAGTGAGTGAGCTCGAAAAACAGTACTAAACTTCATGTTTTTTAGGTTAATTTGGTTCACTGTAGATTCATGCCACTGACTCAACAAGTCACCTCTACCTGTTCCCATTAGCCCATGTTACAAGTAAAGTTCAGGATACATTATCAGATAAATAACTGGATGTAATTATGCATTCTCTGACATTTAAACCACTGGAAGTTTGTGACAACAAGCTCTCTTTGCTAGTCACCTAGCTAGTTAATGTTATCGCTATAGCCGTTCGCGGTTTTGCGGGTACGGTAAACGTTTCTATGGAAACGGCGAGTTGAACCAATCAACTCGCCGACTATGGGTAGTGTAGTTTTTCTCCATAAGATTGCGGCTAAAAACATGTTTTTCTAGTAACAAGGTTGATTTCATACAGACCTCTAGCTTCTACAGGAGCAGAAACAAAACGAGACATTTGAGGATGTCATCCTGGGCTTTTGGGAAACACTGATCCACATTTTTCTGACATATTGTACCAAACAACTAATCGATTAATCGAGAAAATATTCAACAGATTAATCGACTATGAAAATAATCCCAAATCCCTAATCATTATGTACAAGTGCATTGCATTGGCAGCCCTGGATATAAGCCTCCCTCTCTAGTCTATCTCTTAAATATGTTTGTTCTCTCTGTTTTGTCATTTAGTAAACTTTATAGATTTCAACCCTATTATTCCTTCTCGAGTCTCTTTAACAAGAGCTTAGATTAATGTATGAATTGAATAGTGATTGTGTGACCTATGATGAGGAAACAACCAGTGATACCCTTGGTAGTACCATCAAATGATAGCCTATAGCGATGTCATCAGGATACACATACACCGGTAGGCAGTGGCCCACCTTAAAAGGTGACCACGTCGTGGTCCACCAGAATTTATAGTTTACCCACCTCTTTTTTTACCACTACACCTCTGATCATATCTAAGCAAACTCATCGAAGCAGAAGCAAATATCCAAATGTTGGTAGGCTATCCTTGCTAGGTCTACACAGTGTTGTGATGTTAACCACGTAACTTCATCCGTCTTGGCTGATCTAACTAACACTAATATTGTAACTAATATTGTAACTGAAATATGTATGATCCTATGATGAGCGATTGCTTACTTCCCTTTCACTCTTAAAAACTTACTGGAAAAAAATGTGTATAAAAAGGTATATGTAGTGTATGTTTGTTTAGTGAGCATTCATGCTGTCATTCTTCCCTAATGTGAACTATGGTGGAAATGTGCTGTCCTAAATGGACTTGCCCATATATGTTGTAAAGCCTTTTTTTGTACACCTGCTCATCAACTGACAGTGAAGTGCAGACAGACACACACACACAGACACCTGTAATATTCTTGTGTTAATGTTGTTGCTGATATCCATCAGTGTTGTTCATATTGCTACATTGTGTTGACGTGATTGTTGCTTTTAAACGAATGTTAACTTAATGTTTATTGTCTGCATCCTATTGGACACCTGGATGTTAATGTGTAACACGTTTCCCTGTTTATGTGCTTTAGCAATACTGTGTGTCAATATAGTCATGCTAGTAAAGCCTCTTTGAATTGAATTGAATTTCTTTTCTGACTTGGTTTATTTTACCTAAATGGATACAGGGTAGTGTGTTTTGTTTATAAATCACTCAAAGTTTTCTTTCTTAAAACAAAATGTGGAATCAACTGTCCACAGTCGTGGGGCTTCCATAAATAGGAAATGGCACATTGTTGTACCCTTTGTTGTATCCTGGAGTTTTGTTCACATTAATTATGAACCCTGTATTTGTACCCTGTACTTTTTAATTTCTTTAAATTTATTTATTTTTTCATTTTTATGGCACTATCTCTCTTGCACCTGCACTCTTGTACAAAATACGTGTTATAATAAATGTCATATGATTTTAAAGTAAAATAAAGTTTATAATCTTTGAATATAATGTGTTGCCAGTTTTTTATGTGTGCCCCCCTGATTAAACACTGGCCCCTCCTTGGCCCCCCTAGTAAAATGTGTCTAGAACCGCCACTGGTCCAAAGTCCTGTCTCCCTGGGTTGGTTTTATTTTGTAATTACACAATGTGTAAATAACAGAGTTGCAAAGATATACTTCATGCATATTGTAGGAACACAGACTTGACATGGAAGCTTGATGATGTTTCTAGAGAGATAGATAATTGTCCAATGAAATATTTATTCAATTATCACAAAGGTGATGTTTGACAGTTACTTGACAGTTGTGACTCAAGACAAGCCAGTGTGTATTCCCAGTCGTACTTAGGGACATGCCATTGTTGTTTTAGGCCTGTGACTATAACCGTGTATAATCTACATTAGTAATGATAGTCTAATTTTTACCTCGCAGGCAGGCAATGGTTTCCGTTCACCTCAGTACAATTTGAAACTTAACTTGCACTGAAACATGCTTGAATCACCACAGTGAACAATTCATCACATTTATGTCTGTGTTGAGTTATAATGTTATATATATATATTGTTTTCCTGCACTAGGCATGCAAGTTTCAAGTCTCTGCAATTTGGAAAATGCTATTTGGGATAGATAGGCCCGATTAAATAAGAAAAACGAGTTTGGTCCTTTATATAATCAGCCACAAAATGCCAGTGCAATCCTTTAAATTGGTCTCTGTTCTGTAAATGGACCAGCAGATCTACATTTTATTGCAGTTTTACTGACATTTCATTACTTGCTTTCTCATGCAATCTAGAGCTGGGTTCCATCCGCGGCAACAACCATGTTATGTTGTTATGTTAAGTTAAGGTCATGGCTTGTTCCTGCATCCAGATGTTTTGGACAGAGCTCATGATCTGTGTCACTTAGCACTTTTCTGCACTGTCTCTAACATCTACAATGTCCTAAAAACACAAATTTGAACTGGTCACTTATCCTCATTATAATCCTCTCCTGAACATGCACAGACCTGAAATCAGCTTCAGAAGGTTTGAGAAACTAAGCTCCTCTATGTCAAGTAACAGTGGCACTGAAAAACAACGGGACTGGCTCGCCAAGCTCAGATTACATTTCCTTCCTTCGATGCCTGATCAGCCCAAGTGATAAACTGATGATTGCTCCTGGCCCTCTTCTACCTCTCTACAGCTAGTGTGAAGTCCTCCTCCTATTAGTAGTCTAGTACTAGTCGTCTAATACAACCCCAAATCAGAAAAAGTTGGGAAAGTATGAAAAATGCAAATTAAAAAAAGAAAGTAGTGATTTCTAAATGTACTTTGACTTGTATTTCATTGCAGACAATGTGAACACAAAATATTTCATGTTTTATCTGGTCAACTTAATTTAATTTGTAAATATACATCCTTTCCTGTCATTCAGACCTGCAACACATTCCAAAAAAGGTTGGGACAGGAGCAATTTAGGGCTAGTAATCAGGTAAATTGGTTAAATAATGATGTGATTTGAAACAGGTGATGTCAACATGTGATTGTAATTATGATTTGGTACAAAAGCAGCATCCAAGAAAGGTCTAGTCCTTTAGGAACAAAGATGGGCCGAGGATCGCCAATTTGCCAACAAATACGTGAGAAAATTATTGAAATGTTTAAAAACAATGTTCCTCAAAGAAAGATAGGAAGACATTTGCTTATTTCACCTTCAACAGTGCATAACATAATTAAAGGATTCAAGGAATGAGGAGGAATTTCAGTGCGTGAAGGAGAAGGGCGCAAGCCTAAGCTGAACAACCGTGATCTCCGATTCCTCAGGCGGCACTGCATCAAGAATCGTCATTCATCTATAAGCGATATCACCACATGGGCTCAGGACTACTTTGGCAAACCTTTGTCAAGTACCACAATACGTAGTTACAGCCACAAATGCCAGTTAAAACTGTACTGTGCCAAAAGGAAGCCCTATGTTAACAGTGTCCAGAAGCGCCGTCGACTTCTCTGGGCTCGGAGGCATCTGGGATGGACCATCACACAGTGAAAACGTGTACTGTGGTCAGATGAATCAGTATTTCAGGTATGTTCTGGGAGAAGTGGACGCCGTGTGCTCCGGACCAAAGAAGAAAACGATCATCCAGACTGTTACCAGCAACAAGTCCAAAAGCCAGGGTCTGTCATGGTATGGGGTTGTGTCAGTGCCCTTGGCAAAGGTAACTTGCACTTCTGTGATGGCACCATTAATGCTGAAAAGTACATAGAGATTTTGGAGCACAATATGCTGCCTTCAAGAAGACATCTTTTCCAGGGACGTCCATGCATATTTAAACAAGATAATGCAAAACCACATTCTGCACACATTACAAAGTCCTGGCTGCGGAGGAAGAGGATACGGGTACTTGACTGGCCTGCCTGCAGTCCCGACCTGTCTCCAATAGAGAATGTGTGGCGCATTTTGAAGCGCAAAATGCGACAACGAAGGCCCAGTACTGTTGCCCACCTTAAGACTTGTTTGCAGCAAGAATGGGACAAAATTACACCTGATACACTTCATCACTTGGTGTCTTCAGTCCCTAAACGTCTTTTAAGTGTTGTGAAAAGGACTGGCAACATTACAAAGTGGTAAATGCTTTACTGTTCCAACTTTTTTTTAAATGTGTTGCAAGAACAAAAATAGGAATTTAGTTTTTTTGAAACAAAAACAATAAAAATCATGAGGAACACATTCAATTATGTGCTGTTGTATTGTCTGCAATGAAATACAAGTCAAAGTACATTTATAAATCACTACTTTCTTTTTTTGTGTTTTCCATACTGTCCCAACTTTTTATGATTTGGGGTTGTATATATGTGACAGCATGGCAAGTAATGCCTCAGGGTCCCAGACCATGAGGGATCCTGAAAGCATCTGCTGGACTTCTAGATGACTTTGCATAATCCTCCTATCCTAATCCTCCAGTTTCTGTGAGCAAACTATTTGCCTATCCAAGTGGAATCAATAATTAAGAAAAGTCCCCAGGCCCTGAAATAAAGAGGTTTTGTGATCATTCCAGGACTGCAACAGTAACAGCTGATGCCACACATCCAGCTGTGTGTCTTGGGACTATACAGCATCTGGACTGTTTTGGATGAGAGCATTTGTGCCTTAAGAGTCCTTCACATTGCGGATCGAATTACACCCTAGAACAAATAGATAAACAGAGAAATAATCTGTGATTTAATGACTTTCAAGTTAAATGACCTGATGTTTCTGCAGCCAATGCACTACTGTATGCTGTTCAAATATTTTCAGTCTCAGCAGACGTTAATCAGGGAGCTCGTTTATGACATGCTTGTGGCCAAAGGTCACAGACTGAAAAAACAACAAAACAAAAAAACAAACTCCACATACAATATCAAAGTGGGGCATGAATTCATGTCACTTGTAATCTGAATGCAGCTTGCTCGTTATCTTGACTTTTGACTTTGAAAAATCCATCCAATGGTGCTCCACTCACTCTGCCTGATGAATTTTAAATTTTTCAATTTCAATTTTATTTATAGTATCAATTCATAACAGGAGTTATCTCAAGACACTTTACAGATAGAGTCGGTCTAGACCACACTCTATAATTTACAAAAAACAACAAATACCCCAAGAGCAAGCACTAGTGCAACAGTGGCGAGGAAAAACTCCATTTTAGGAAGAAACCTCGGACAGACCCAGGCTCTTGGTAGGTGGTGGCTGACGTGCCGTTGGGGTGCATCACAGTATAGATAATAAACAGTGACTAGAAATAGTGGTTGTAGTAGCACAGGGAGCAGCACGGCATAGCAGGGTATTTCAGCAGAACCACGGCAACAGCTGGAACCATGATTTTGGTGCCATCCTAATCCCGGAATTTCATCCTGGGTGAAAAGAAACAGAAAGACTCCGGGGAGCAAGCTCCCAGAGCTCGGTTAGTAACAAGCATTTCTGGGACAGAGAAGCAGGTGGGCCGGGCTAGGCAGATGCTGCAACTCCTCACTCCCTAACTATAAGCTTTATCAAAGAGGAGAGTCTTAAGTTTACTGATGATAACATTTACAGTAATTGACAATGGGATTCATTTTTTTTTGGCTCTTTTTGGCTCTGGTTTATAATTGCACCATTATATTTTGTTACGCCCCTTGTAAACAGTGTAGCCCTTTGTACACATGATACCCCAATGGAACAAGACATTGATCATGGAAATATGGCCAAAGCAAAGAGTTTTTTATTTTTTATTACTCAACAGTCCAACTAAGCATATGTTTTACACGCTGCAGACCAGACTGAAGGCATAAAGCTCCTAAACCAAACCGAACTAAAGATAGATTTAGTGCAGGCCTGGCAGAGCATCAACAGGGAAGATACCAATATGGCTACAATTCCTGCACTGTTTACTTAACATGCATGTGAAAACATTTTGAATCTAATTTTTACAGAGCTGCCACAGCAAAAAAAATTAAAAATTCTCTAATTACATATGCACTAGCATTAGCTACAATTTAGTCTATATCCTTTGCGTTCCACTTTCGGGATCGCTTCAGTGCTGCAGGAAATTCCGCCGGATGCATGTATTTTCCTTTCCTTCTGCTTTCTTTGTGTTGGGATTTTAAATTCAGTGGATTTATGAGGACTATGGTTGACTGCTCCTCAGATCTCTGAATGGTAAATTGAGACAGCTAGCTAGACTATCTGTCCAATCTGAGTTTTCTCTTGCATGACTATTTTATTAAAGACACAGTAGCTAAAACAGAGCGTTTCAGACAGGAGGGTGAATACAGGTAAATTCAAGACAGACAGTATGAGAAAAAGAATGTTTTTAGCATCTAAGCATGTAAACATGTTCTACTAAACCCAATATACAAGTATGAATCGGAAAATGAGCATAATATGGGACCTTTAAGAATAAATGAGTAGAATTAGGATGACTATATGATTCAATATGTGCATCAGTGCATTCATGGTATTGTTCTTTGCTTTCAACTCTCCACAGAGACACTTGACTGCAGAGCAGCAATAAAACAAGAAAAACAGCTCAGTTAAGAGATCCTCATCTCTTGATGGAATGACACAACAGAGCTCAAATGTTTGGACATGTTTGGGTTACATCATGAAGAGGCAGACAGAGTCAAGTCAAACTGTGTTTAGCAAGACAGATATTATATTCTGTATGATCTAGTAATGGACTTTTACTGTAAATAAGCCTTTCTTTCATTACACTGTGATAACTGGAGATATTTTACTGTAATATTTTTTAAAGGCTTCAAATTTAGATTAGTGTGATTATTTAGTGTGAATGACTCATGTGTCCGGTACTTACAAGCATGATGAGCCGCCCATGCTGTCAATTGACTTGAAGTGAATTTCAAGTGAGGTAAATATACAGTACTTGTACAACTGTGTTACAAGGAGTGGTGCTAAAATGTTTTCTGCCTTTTGTTTTGCTGACAATACCTACAACATATTTGACATCCACTTCAATGGTACACATAAACTGTACCCGTTTAAAATACACAGCAAAAGATTCTCAAAATCAACTCACTAAACTTATGAGTGACTTCAACCTGCTACAGTATTGCTATCCTGAGGTTAACAATTTACACTAGTCATTTCAAGTGTCTCCTGTCCAAATCAAATCCAGATGCGTTTTAAAATACTTTTGTTCACAATTAGCCAAACTTATTGTTTTGTCGTAACAATAACGACTCTGTCTAGACTTATCCACTTTACTTTATTCCAACCAACATGAACAGGTAGTGTGCCAGCATACATGTGTCTATCTGAGCCATGACTCTTCTTCTCCTCTTTTCTACTACATTCACTTCTTCTACACTAGTCCAGAGGGTGTCAGTAATGCACCTGACTGATATTAGGCTGTTTGGTAACTTGCTAGCAAGCTACAGTAACAAGTATTCATTAACACAACCACACGGATAAATCACATTTATGGACTACAAGCGGGAAAAGATTTTATCATCTTCACAGCCGCCTAAGACACAAAGTGCAATATGTAAATGGGGTGCCAAGAGATGCCAGTAAAGGGTGAAAATCAAACGTTTTTATAGCTGTTTCAAACAGCCACACTTAAAGGCGGTATATCTTCTTTTAACTGTATTTCCACCGTGCTCTTAATTTTTTCTTTTAGGTTAATGTACTTGCAGATTCTCTTTGTGGTCAGCCTGAAATTCTCTTATGTGGTTAAAGTAAGCATAACTGGAGCGATGGTGGACAGTTATGGTCAATCAAAGAGTTGCGATACACTTTTTGTGCTGCGACCACTCTGCAGTGTTGATGCAACACAAAACGTGGTCAATCAACTTCAGTGATGAGAATTTGATTTGGTCTATATCTGCAACCTTTGCGTCGAAAGGAGCCAGTTGAGGTGGTTCGGGCATCTGGTAAGGATGCCCCCTGAGCCAGGACTAGGTGGAGGGATTCTATCTCCAACCTGGCCTGGGAATGCCTCAGGATCCCCCAGTTAGAGCTGGTTAATGTGGCTCGGGAAAGGGAAGTTTGGGGTCCCATGCTGGAGCTGCTCCCCCCGCGACCCAACACCGGATAAGCAGACGAAGATGGATGGATGGATATATCTGCAACCTGCCAATGGTGACTAACCTCATTTATTTTATCCACCAAGGTAGACGTTGACTCACATTTTGTGAGTGGCGGGTGCTAATTTGTGAGTTTTGCAGTCAGTTTATGCATTGTTTCAACATACTTCATCAACAAACTACACTTAGTCCAATATTTCCTTCTTCTACATATTCCAAACACATTCTATCATCAACTCTGTGACATAGATTGCAATTTGCCCCATTTGGTAAAAGTCATCTCAAATAAACCATCCTAGTATCCTAGTATTTTCTCCATATTACATTTCACACCTCACAATTTATGTCCAGTGTAGCACATTGGACTAAACCCTAACTTGAACCCTACCCCGCCACAATCTTGCTATGAATGTCCACCTTTTTATTAATTGTTATCACAATCCGTCCCTAACCTTAACCAGCTGTTTAAGTAAACTATCACTATTGAATTATATCAGTAGGTGCAACAGAGTAGCAAAACGTACATGTATTAATAGAAAAAAACATGCATATTATGACTTTAAAGAAAGGTGCTACAAACCTTGATCTCTCACCACTAATGGCGTTTTCCCATTACATGGTACCTACTTGACTCGCCTCGACTCTACTCGCCTTTTTTGGTTTTCCATTATGAAAAAAAGTCCCTGGTGCCTGCTAACAGGTAATTATTTTAGTACCACCTCCGTCGAGGTTCCAAGCGAGTGGAGGCTTTACCAAAAGGTGACGTGAAAGTGACGGACGGGGGAGTCCTGAACAAACCTGCCATTTTAAAATAGTTTAGCCAGCTGTGTTTTGTTTTTGCTGCCTCCAGCTTCATTTGAAACAAACACACCTTTGACGTTCTGTGTGTGTGTCGCGTTAGGTCACGGCAGTTTCCTGCAGCACCGCTATTAAGACGACCAGCCACGCTCGCCTCACGTATGAGGCGATACTAATGCTGCAATGGAAACAAACAGGAGGACAGGGCAACGCGGCGGAGTCGAGCCGAGCCGAGCCGAGCCGAGTAGATCTGGTACTAGCAATGGAAAAATGCCATAACTGACTGATCCTGCTTCTACTGATATGGACCCGAGTGATGAAATGCTAAAGAGGATGAATCACACAATTACATGGAAAAATAACACCTCTCTGTTTGACACCTTCAGTTTTTCACACTTAAAAGTAGCACAAAATCCTCACAGTTTGCTCTCTGATGTTGCATGAAAACATTGCTCCCTTTCAGGTTCAACAGTTCTGGACAGTAAAATTACACAAAAGAATCTCGAGGCAGATGAGAGCGTCATCAGCAGGGAAAGTAATTGCACCTACAACAGAGAGTGAGTGTAGAGGACAAAATTGAATGGCAGCAAGTATCTTTCCCTGAAGGTCATAGAAAGTGGAAGGCCAGGTAAAATCACTGGCAATATGACTAAATAGATAGAAAATTCTAAGAATATAATGCAGGGCTTGAAATGATAAACTAAGTGAATGTGCTCTGGATTTTTAAATGCAGTACTTTGGCTTATTAATGTAAAAAAATCTTTACATATTAAAAGGAACCAACTAATGGAAGGTTAGCTATTAAGGCTTTTGGGTTACTGATGGGGAATACATTTTATATATTTTTTGATTTAGTCCTGATGTATTACAAAGAGCCTACAAAGACATTTAATAGATGTTATACACTGACATCCCACAAGCCTCTGCACAACCAAGTGTGTAATTGGTCATTTAAAGGCAGAGTGACAGTTGTTTGGACTATACGTTTTAAACAGATCAATGCTGCAGAACTGGATTATGTGACAAAATGTGTTGTTTAGTCAACTCACTGCAAATCACTTTTGCAAAAATAAGACTGACTCTGCTATGGTTAAGGTTTGGTCAGGTTTAGGCACAAAAAGGAGACAAATCATGTTCATTTTCAGGTTCATACCTGCAGGTAATTCCATGGAAGTGTTAAGACCTGGATACGGTGTGCGGCTCAGCCTTGCAGCCATTTCTTTCCAGTGGCCACTCATGGTATTGCAATGAGAAAAGAGAGTTAAAAACCTGTGACTTCATCCCATTGTAAAGTCTATGGGCCCTGCGGAAACTCGGCGTTGGGGCCACTACTGCACATATTCAGTGGGCCCCATACCAGGCACGGATTTAGAAAGCAGAGGCCCCTGGGCACAAACTCTTGGAGGCCCCCCCTCCCAGAACTTATGGCCCAAACTCACACAGTATCTTAAATTTTAGAAACAGTAAAAGGAAGCTGTGGGTTTTTCTTTAGTTTAAAACAAAACCACTTTTTCCAACTCCATTTCTTGTGATGTTAACTGAAACAGCAATGAAGATCTATAAATATCTATAAAACAAAAGACAAAATGGGAATTATCACAGAACAAAATCAACAGAATTTATTGCAATAAAGCAGATTAAAATCTATGAAGATACAGCCTAATAACATAACTAACAATAACTAGAGTCATGTGGATGCAACAGTATGACCTCATGGTTATAGTGACCAAAATGATCACAGTTTTTATTTATTATTGAAAACTGGCTACTAAAACACTGGCCGGCTGTAGGGTGCCCAGTAAGAACTTGAACCTGTCTGACTTTGAGATTTATTTACAACTCAAACATGAAGTTGGATGTGGTTCTGAAATATAAGCAAATAATAATGCACATTAATAAACATCTGACTTACTATGAACACATATTTATTTTAATTTCTTTTATTTCCTAATGTATGTTGTTTTATAGGCAATAATCTATAGGCCTTGTTAGTTTCAGGTTCAATATGTGCAACAAGGTTGTTGCAATAAGTTTTCAATGACCGTTGAACCAGTCTGGCCCCTGACTTTAATCTCGGCCCACTGTGTATTTGAGTTCGACACCCCTGACTTACAGGAAAGCTGTACTTGTGGCAACTATTTTATTCTATGTCATAATTTCCTGAAATGTAATGACAACATAACATTAAAATAAAAGAATACAGACTATCACCAGCCTTAACCTTTAATTGATTAGTAGTTTTTATACACAGAAAATACAGATTACTTTGTTGCTACATTATGACATTACAATCACTCTATTTGACTACAATATCCCTAAAAGCTTGTTTTGGGTGTATTTATATCAATATGGGGGTAATACTCAGGTGTCCACTTGTATATAAATTATATGAAAATGTACCCCAACACATACAGTAATGCTATGCAATGTACCAAACTGAGAGTAACTTTTTTCATGTAAAATGGGAATATTTCAATGTATAGTCCAAATATATTTAAGAGTTAACCTATAATGAACAATGTGTGTAGATAATTCTCTGCTTTGGTAGGATGGGCACACACACACACACACACACACACACACACACACACACACACACACACACACACACACACACACACACACACACACACACACACACACACACACACACACACACAGCTCGTGCCGAACCCCGTGTGTCCGCTTCGCCGAAGCCAAAAACCGCAACCGGCGACAGGCTGCCACTTCTCCGCAGTGAACTGACGGCAAAAGACGAACTTTTAAAATATTATGTGAAATAGACCTATTACGTGAAAGTACACTCAACTAGAGAATGAGTCCCACATATGCTTACCCCACTAACACAAAACGTTTAGGGAACGTTAGATAACGTTAGTTTTTGGTTATCTAAAGGTTATCCTATTGATAAGCCTAGACCGCGTATCTGATAATACAAATGAACAGTCAACATTAATACAACAACGTTACATGATTTAAAAAGCAACATATCATACGGGGACAGATCAGAGGAGCTGGATGTCATGTAACTGTTCACATGCTGGATCTAGTTAATGATGTAAGGTTACACACATAGTGATGAGGCTCCACAAGGAGGCGTGATATACATGGCTTAAGGGTCAAAAGGGTGACCAAGTATGTAACGCGATACTACGTTATACTGGGGACATGTTGGAAGACGAATAAATATAGAGAAGCCTCTCGAGTTGTATGAACGTGTCACGGAGCATTTATCCTGCAAGTAGAAACTTGTACATGGTGTCAGAAGTGGGATCACCGTAACTCATGGCGAAGTTCAACCCCCCCGAACCGATGGACTTTACGCGGCCGGAGCAGTGGCCGGAATGGAGGCAACGATTTCAACGGTATCGTATGGCTACTAAGCTAAACGGGGAGAGCGGCGACGTGCAGGTTAGCACGCTGCTATATGCATTGGGCAAAGAGGCCGAGCAAGTCTTCAACACTTTTGTTTTCGGGGAGGAAGAAGAGGATGACGACTACGAGACAGTGTTAGCGAAGCTCAATAGTTACTTTGTGCCGAAAGTGAACGTTATACACGAGAGGGCTCGTTTCCACCTTAGAGCACAGAAGCAAGGTGAATCGGCAGAGGAATATATCCGCACGCTATATGAGCTAGCCGAGACATGCCAGTTTGGCTCAGCGAAGGTTGAAAATATAAGGGACAAGCTGGTTATCGGGATTTTGGATAAAGAAGTGTCTGAAAAGCTGCAGCTGACGGCAGACCTGACACTTGAGAAAGCAGTGGAGATGGTGAGACAGTCCGAGCAGATAAAGGGCCAAGTTAGCCAGCAGGCTAGAGCTACCTCGGCTGAAGCTAACTACCTCAGCGAAGTCGCGCGGAATCATACACGCACACCTTCCAAGCAATATGGAGGGAGAGAGAAAAATGGCGGAAATTTCCACGGAGGAGGACTCCGCGACAGAGGTAGAAAACCACCAAAACCTACTACAAAATGCTACAGGTGTGGTAAGGACAACAAACACACCCAGTGTCCAGCTAAAAATGCTCAATGCAGGAACTGTCAGAAAATCGGACATTTTGCTGCTGTGTGTCACTCTGCTAGAGTAAATGAACTAACTATAGTGGAACAGAATGCCAGTCGGTCCGATGGACACTTTCTAGGTGAAGTCAAAACGTACACCTACATCTCAGATGACAACACTACACCATGGACAGTGAAACTGAAAGTTTGCGAGACACCTCTCTCCTTCAAGATTGACACTGGTGCAGATACCACAGTGATACCAAAAGAAACATATCACCAGCTCAGACACCTGCCACAGCTAGAAAAGAACGACAGAGACTTTGACAGCCCTGGAGGTAAACTGAACTGTTTGGGACAATTTGTCACCTTAACAAAGTACAAAGGTCAGTTCTACAAGTACAAGGTCCATGTGATCGAGACGGCCAACGGCAGCAACCTGTTGGGTCGAAATGTGGCAGTGGCAATGGGACTTGTGAAAAGAGTCGATGAAGTTCAGGAGAGCCAAAGCACGTTTGGTAAGGATGTGGGACTTTTAAAAATAAAGCCAGTAAAAATATGCTTAAGAGAAGATGCAGAACCATATGCAGTTAACACGGCAAGGAGAGTGTCTGCCCCCCTGCTTCCTAAAGTCAAGACTGAACTGGAGAGGATGGTGAAATGCGGCGTCATCGAGGAAATTACAGAGCCGACAGAGTGGTGTGCACCTATGGTTCCTGTCCCAAAGAAGACTGAGGATGTGAGAATCTGTGTTGACCTCAAACGGCTCAACAAAGCAGTAAAAAGGGAAAGGTTTGTCCTACCTACGGTGGACGACATGCTGCCACGGTTGGCAGACTCTTGTGTGTTCTCACTGCTCGACGCTGAAAGCGGCTTTTGGCAGATCCCGCTAGAGCGTGATACAGCCAAATTGACCACATTCATCACACCCATGGGGAGATACTTCTTCAAGCGGCTCCCTTTTGGAATCTCCAGCGCACCAGAGATTTTCCAGAGGGAGATGTCAGCACTGTTTAGAGGGCAGGAAGGAGTTGAAGTTTACATGGATGACATCCTCATTCACGGAAAGAATGGGGAGGAACATGAGGAAAGGCTCCAAAACGTACTACGGACCCTGGACAACGCAGGCTTAAAGCTAAACTACAAAAAGTGCCACTTCCGTCAAAAGCAGCTGAACTACTTGGGTCATATAATTGATAGAGACGGCGTCCGGCCCGACCCCTCAAAAGTAGGTGCCATCACGGAGCTGCAGCCGCCAGAGGACGTGCCGGGTCTGAGGAGGTTCCTGGGCATGGTCCATTATCTGGGGAGATACCTGCCCAACCTGACCGATGCACTACAACCCCTCAATGACCTGCTAAAAGACGACACAACCTGGACCTGGGATACTGCACAATCAAACGCCTTTCAAAAGGTAAAGGAACTCGTCACCACAGCGCCAACTCTTGCTTTCTATGATATACACAAACCTACAATAGTGAGTGCAGACGCAAGTGGCTATGGGCTGGGTAGTGTTCTACTGCAACGACACCCTGAGGGACTGAAACCAGTAGCGTTCTGATCCAGAGCACTGACTGATACAGAAAGGCGCTACGCACAGATAGAGAAAGAGACTCTGGCTGTGGTCTGGGCCTGTGAAAGATTTTCCACTTACCTGTATGGCCTTAGTGAGTTCACAGTGCACACAGACCACAAACCATTGGTTCCTCTGATTAATAACAAAGACTTAGACGCAGTTCCCCTGAGGTGCCAACGCCTACTGATGCGTCTAATGAGGTACAACCCCACAGCGGAGTATGTTCCGGGGAAAACACTGACAGTAGCCGACACACTATCTAGACAGCCACTACCACTCATACACAGTGAAGTGTGTGAACTAACATGTGATGTCTCAGCATTTGAAGCAGCAGTTCATGCAGCCTGGCCTGTGTCACAGCTGAAGTTGGAAAGGATCAAGCAGGAGACGAGCATGGACCGAGAACTGCAGGTGGTGAGCAGACAGGTGATCGAGGGCTGGCCAAAACACGTGAGTAACATTCCAGCTCAAGCAAGAGCTTACCACCAGTGGAGAAACAGACTGTCGGTGTCAAAAGGTCTTTTGCTGTATGGCGACCGCATCGTCATCCCGCACAGCATGAGAAGAGACATACTGCACCGTCTGCACGATGGGCACCAGGGCATCACTAAATGTCGCGAGAGGGCACACA
The DNA here is from genome assembly GCA_023631565.1 of Gymnocephalus cernua. Taxonomy (NCBI): domain Eukaryota; kingdom Metazoa; phylum Chordata; class Actinopteri; order Perciformes; family Percidae; genus Gymnocephalus; species Gymnocephalus cernua. The sequence continues at coordinate 37,986,445 of CM042425.1, read as the reverse complement.
TGAGCGTGTGGTGGCCTGGGCTGGAGAGTGAGATCCAGGACCTGGTGACAACATGCCCAGAATGTATGGAGGTCAGACCGACACAGAGGAAGGAGCCTCTGATAACGACACCACTACCCCAAAGGCCCTGGCAAAAGATTGGAGCGGATATCTGTGAGTATGCCAAGCAAACCTACCTAGTCGTTATTGATTATTTCTCACGCTATCTTGAAATAGCCCATCTGCCCGACATGACGAGTGAGACCACCTGTGCACGGCTTAAAAACATATTCGCCAGGTGGGGGTGTCCAGACGTGCTACACACAGACAACGGAGGACAGTTTTCAAGTAAGGAGTTTAAACACTTCGCGATGACTTATGACTTTAAACACGTTACCTCCAGCCCCCACTACCCTCAGTCCAACGGGGAGGCTGAGAGGGCAGTTCAAACGGCAAAAAAGATTCTCCGGCAGGCTGACCCATTCCTGGCTCTCATGAGCTACAGGGCTACTCCGCTGCACGCCACGGGTTGCAGTCCTGCCCAGCTCATGATGGGTCGACAGATCAAGACAACAGTGCCCACAGTCAACGCGGTACTGTCTCCAAGATGGCCGGACCTCTCAAAAGTGCGTAAAGCTGATGCCAAGGCCAAAGAAAGCTACAGGCGTGCCTACAACAAACGCCACAGTGTCAGACCTCTTCCACCTCTCAATCCAGGGGACAGTGTGGCAGTCAAACTGGACGGTGAGTCAGGTTGGACGACAACAGGGACAGTCCACCTGCCACACCCAACTCCGAGGTCCTACCTAATCCAAACAGATCACGGGTCACTGCGGAGGAACAGGCGACACTTACGCCCTACTTTCCTACCTACACAGGAGCCAGACACAACGGAAGACATGCAGGTGGCTGAACATTCCCCACCTTCCCGGTCTTCGCCTCCACCTTCACCTGTGGGGCAGGCTGTGCTACCGGTGCCTGTGGTACAGCTCCCTGCTCAGGCTCGTGTGTCTTCACGGGGGAGAATTGTCCGTCCACCAGAGAGACTGAAAGACTTTGTGATTAACACATAGCTTGCTTATTGGGGCAGAATAATCTCCAGCAGCTATGGAGGTGCATGGGCAGTCTACCCCATGACCTCAGGTTACCCCATGAAAAAAAAAAAAGGAAAAAAAAAAATGGCAGGGAAGAAATGTGGACGAATAGATGCATTAATGTGAAATGTGAAGAAAGTAAACGGAGAAGATTCATGTTTATTGTTAACAGTTAAAGGGACATGTTGATGTTTGTCCAAAGCACTATAGATGTTGATATTGTTTACAGAAACTATAAGACTTGTAGAAGGTGCCTCAAGAGTTATATCTTTCATCTTAACATCTTAAAAAGCTTGAGTTACAGTCGTGTAAGGTTAGATTTGATTTCTGCTGTAAACTGTTCATTTTCAAGGGGAGATGTCATGTAACTGTTCACATGCTGGATCTAGTTAATGATGTAAGGTTACACACATAGTGATGAGGCTCCACAAGGAGGCGTGATATACATGGCTTAAGGGTCAAAAGGGTGACCAAGTATGTAACGCGATACTACGTTATACTGGGGACATGTTGGAAGACGAATAAATATAGAGAAGCCTCTCAAGTTGTATGAACGTGTCACGGAGCATTTATCCTGCAAGTAGAAACTTGTACACTGGACTCTAGCTAAATCAGAAAATCATATTTATTTAGGTGGCTTCGGTGCCGATCCAGACATCTATAATTAGCTTATCAAGGTTTTTAATAAGGGGGAAAAGTAGGCTAATAGATTCGCCTACGTTTTGAGGCTGTCAAACTGGTAGTGTAGCCTACGTTAACCTACCCGTCACCGCCGGGTCTCTGCCGCCTTCAGCGGTTTCGGTCTCAAGGGGAGTCTGGGACTGTGGTGGTGGTGGGGGGGCACTTGGACAGGTGGTGTCTGTCACTCCAGCCGGGCTGTGGTTTTCTGAATTGTCGTGCGACTCGTGCTGGTGCTGATGCTCAGGTAAGACAGGTTCATCTGAAATATTAGCGAGGCTGTGATGCTGAACTCCTCTTCGCTAGCATCACAGCAGGCGGCGCCAGGCGCTTTATTTGTCGAGCCGACTTTTAAAAAAGTGGAGATGGTTGGCATATTTCTTCTCATTGCATCCTCTCTGCTATCCTTCTCTCTTTTGGCTTTTCGTTTTGTGGCTCCACTGCTCCACCGTGTTTTATCCATGTTTGTTTTTTCGATGTCCTCAACTCTTTTTTTCCCCACACTATCTTCTACCGTCTGTCTTGACTCTTGCCGCTATCAACAGTTTCCGCGGTAACCTGACTCATCGTCATCATCAGACACAGCCGACAGACAAAAACTGATCATGATACTTTTTGTGTGTAAATAAATTATTGCTAACATACATACACACAACACACACACTCATTAATGAATTTTATTTTAATTTAATAAGCAAAAAAATAATAATTTTTTTTTTTTTTAAAACACACAGTTTGTGGGGTCTTGGAGGCCCCCTAGAGGTCGGAGGCCCCTGGGCACCGGCCCAATCGGCCCGGTGGTAAATCCGGCCTTGCCCCATACCACTCAAGTAAACCCGGAAGTCTAGAAACTTTTTTTCCGTATGTGCCAGGTGAGCAATTCTCATTGAACTGAATAGAAGCAATCTTGGAGCCTGATATCCAGTTCTTATAATATATCCATAGTTCTGAAGCAGTGGGTGAAAAATACTCAGATGGGGGCAGGTATATTCTAATGAGCCTAAATGTCACATAGGAAGGGGAGCCAAATCTGAATGGCTTGTTGAATCCCATGCTTTCTGATCTGATCTAGGCGGCCAACAAAAAACTGACTGGGTTGTCTAATTTCACAGTTTGTGGGTTGGTGGGCACTCCAGATACCCAAATGTATGTGCACAAGCACTGAAAAAGTGGGCTTTTCTTTTAGAGAAAGGTTGGGTTAGGTTGGTTTCCAACCAGATTTTAGGTACATCTGGCTCAATGTACTCTGAAACCTCAAGCTGCCATGTGACCAACAGGCCCATGTATTTCCTCCCCAGTTAGGGGTCACTCAGCAGAAGAACAGGAGAAGATAGTGGGGGCACTGTTTTCGATAGTGGGGGAACTGTTGCCATCATGCACTTTTTCATTCTCAGAGTAGTCATGCTGATGCATTGCTTCAGTGCCCTGGGTTTCTTCTGTCAGGTCCACTGTTGGCTTCAGTGTTTGCATGCAGGCTCAGACTCAGGGGAAGACTAGAAGCCGCAGAAACTCTCTAGTCGCCTCTCAGTCAGTTCCGCATAACTTATATTATTATTATTTTGTCTGTTTAACAAATATAAGTTGTGTTTTATGTGGTTGGATGGTGATGGCATGTAGCTATGAGTCACTCATCAGGATAACCTCCTGTCAACTCTGATAGCCTGGGCTAGTTAGCCAGCTGGCCAGTGACATTTTCAAATATTAACATCAGAGTAAACATCGAAGGAGAAGATCAGCTTAAGCTAACAAGACCATCTCTGCGGCCATCTCATGACTAGTTGCTCATCAGGATTGGGAAACCAACTCACCAATCTCCTGCTGCCTCTGCTAGCCTGGCTGGTCAAAGTTTTCAAATGTAAACACCAGAGTAAACAGAGGAAAAGGGGAAGATGGCTATCAGCTACAACCATGGCTACAATCCTGACTACATGGACAAGGAAGATCATCTCTGCGTCCATCTCCATCTCTACATGAGAGGGGGCCCTGAGGCAAGGATGGAGGTATTGAACACCGACTGCCTCTTCTCTGCTGGGAATTCTTCTAGCCAGTGTGCAAGCGACGAGCTGGCCTCCGTCTGTTTACAGAAAGATGCCGGGAGCTGGTGTCCATTCATGGAGACTTAATGTTCGCTGGATCCTGGAGTGCCGACTGCACCATGCAACTGATTATTGATTCATTTTCTCTCTTCTTGAAGATCTCATTCAGCTTCTGAAAATATCCAAATGTCGGCAAGCCGATAGTTACATTCGACAGCTGTACATGCTTCTCCTCCTGCAGAGAGATACAAGTAAATATGAATATTTGATTATGCTGTGTCAGAATCTACAGGAATTATTAGATCAGTTTAATGAAAATGACAATGCGCGCAGTGCTCCAGAGTACGACCATATGTGACCAAAAATCCGTAAAGTGCGACTAAACATTTTCATTGATCGCACGGGTGCGCCTGCAGGTCTGTCTCTGCATGTGTGTGTAGTACTGGGTTCAGACAGGAGGCGTAAGAGCCCCGAAGTGCTGCCCGACAGACAGCACTACGTGGCCACAGTCTGATTGTTTGGTCTCCACCAGAGTTTGATTGACAGCCCAAACAAACCCCACTAATCAGGCAAACACACTAGAGCTCCACTCAATCAAATGAAACAAAGAAACAAATGAAATGAAAGTGGTGGAGCTTTGCCATTTAGGATCTTGTACATTATGCATTAGATTTTTCCAACTAAGGATGTCATATTTTTTAAGAATGTTGCAATGATGGTAAGTATTGTGTTTTCTGTCTAACACTTTGAGAGCCTGTTAATAAGTTAATACGGACTGGTAGACCCTCTTGTCTGCATCTGCATCCTTACCACTGACGCTAATTCACATTTACATCTTAGTCATTTTGCAAGGCTCTTATGTAAAGCGACTTATAATCAGAGCTACTCAACTACAGTAGGAGAGCAGCTGTTATCACAATCACTGTAAGCCTTCATTAAAAGATGAGGCCAGAAAAATATCCAAATAACATCATGCTTAGCGGTTATGACACTCCAATAGCTGCAACAGCTAACAGAGCACACATGTCAAAAAGCAAAGCAGGATCACGTATTAAACAGATAGTGTGGGGATGAATCCCTTTTGGGTCCATGTGTCTTTGTTGGAATAATTCATGTTATTTCCTGACTTGCTAAGGGTTAACATCTGAGTGGCAAGATATGCAAATCCCTCTCCCAATTGTCCTATATATTAAGCACGATTATATTTAATCACATGAATATTCCACTGAAGTCCTGAACCCTAATAAGAAAACATGATTGAGGTGCTCAGGCAAGGTGGTATAAGTGACTGGTGGAATAGATTTTCTGTCATCAATTCCATCCTTCACTGCTGGATGCTGTATTTCAATACTTCAGGTATCAGCTGCTGTAGACAGGGTGTGCGCCCAATCTAATCGTGGATTAGGTTTCATCTCATGAAATACAAATATTAACGCACTAGATCTCTGTATGTTTTAGAAACTCAGCTGATTTGTATTCAGTCAGCTACTTGTTTATGTATTACATATAACTTTCTTTTTTTCACATATGGGAGAATGGATGCCACCATAGCCCAAAGCATGAGTGATATAAGCCTTACATGCTACTACACTGTTTTGCTTAATACATTTTGAAGGGAACGTATGTGCTGCATGGATAGTTTTGTAAAGAATGAGAAAGAAAGCTAGAGTCCCAATATCACATTTTCTCCACACACCTGGCCAATCAAAGGTTGAAGTAGGTATAAATGTTAGGCAGTGTTACAATTGTCGGATGCGGCCCCCCACCCTAATTCCGACTTGGGAAAGGTGTTTGGGGAGGAGGTTTCAGCATATGCAGTAGCGCCTAGATCGAAAAGAGGCTAATGGCATATGCCACTGTGACAGCGGCATAAACTGATCCCCTGGCGGCACTGGCTGCACACAACACGGACGTGTGCAGGTTTTCCACCGGCACACCGTTTAACGGCTGGTGGAAGTGGTAACGTTAGGCAGCGGTCAGTGACAAACAGTTAAGTAATTTATTATATCCTTGTAGATGTACCCAAAGTATTAGAGCTAACATGAGCTGACATGGCTATTGTTAGCCTCGCTACCGTAGTGGCTTATTCCCACAGACTGCTTATGCCACGAACCGTTTAACGTTACTTATTCAAAGTGGCCTTATGGTGAATAATAAATAACCTTATGCCATACTTGTTATTGTTCAAAAACACATGCCTTTTATTTGGTTAACTTTTGTTGGCTTATATTTCTGTTATTGATTAGTCAGACTGGCTATGGTGGCGAGCATAGACATACAAATATGTATAATTATACAGTCTATGGTGGTGGTATAGGCTTAAGCAAATCCCCTGGAGGTACATGTCACTCACTACAGTGGCATGTATGCCATCAAATGCTGCTGTAGTGAGCGGCATTTGATAGCGACATTAACCGATCCCCTGGTGACCACCGACCAGCCACTGTGGCTGATAGCATATGTGTGTACTGTGGTACGTTAATACATCCATGGAATAAGCCACTGTGGTAGCGAAGCCAACAATAGCCATGTTAGCTCTAATACTTTGGGTACATCTGCAAAGATATATGAAATTACTTAACTGTTTGCCACTGGCCATTGCCTGCCGTTAAACGGTGAGCTGGTGGAACACAACCAGCACAGGTTGGTGTTATGAGCAGCCAGTGCTGCCAGGGAATTGGTTTATGTTGCTGTCACAGTGGCATAATGCCATTAGCCACCAGCAAATGCTACTGTAGCGAGCGACATGTGTCGCCAGGGGATTGGCATATGCCTATGTACCACTTTTCGATCTCTGCATCACTCAGGATATGTGCATGCTTGCGAAAGCTAAAATGCTTAGCATATAGTTATGGTTTAGAATACACAACTGACACACGTAGAATCACATTTCCTGTAGTTAAATCTGAAACACACATGGAAATATTACAGCAGAATAAACTATATGATTGAGTATATTTAAACCTGCAACAAGCTCCGTCATGACTCAGGAAATGCATGATTGGACCCAAATGCAGACAAAGCAGGCAGACAGGATCAAGTCAGTGATTTATTGGAAAAAAAGACAATAAAGGGGCCTGGGGAATAAGGAATGTGGCTGTAGAGGAGGGACAGAGAGACAGTCTGTTACAAGCTTAGCCAAACTGTAAAAGTGAAAAGAAAACAAACATACAGGCTTGATAGGTATAGGCCAACTGCGTCTTACTTTGTGGTGTTTTATTTAATATAAAGATTGTGTCCTGTCTGTTTCATCTTTTTTAGTAGTAGTATCAGCACCTGCTGGTACTTTCTCTATGCAGAGCCTTTGCTTTTAACTCCTTACTTCTACACTCTGTAGTGAGAGTCAGTTGCTCTGTGCACAAAAGAGGACAATTAGCCTAAAAACTGCACAATGCACCTGGGGGTTTCAAAATCATTATGTTCATCCTTCAAGTTTTCAATAATTGAACACAAGAGAACAATGCAGATATTGTAGGGGAAAAAAAAATCTATGAAATACTAGATTGTCAGTGAAATACAGAAACACTCAGCACGAACATTTGCATTATAAGCAAGTTGAGAGGCCCGATGCCATTTGTGATTGTAATGTTCTGTGAGTGTAACCAGCAGACGAGGGTAGCAGCTCGCGTTGGAAATGACCACGACATGAAAGAATAAACACCTTTAAAACAAAATTAACTGTTAAGGAACGGCACTGGAGGTTGGACCCAAAAGCAGACATGACTTTAAGTGATTTAATAAAAAGATAAATATATACAGTGAATAGTGCAAGGGGCAAGGGGGTGTCAGTCCAGGGGATCCAGTGGTGAGTGGTGGATGCAGTGCGCTCTCCAGAGCGTGCCCAGTGAATCAGTGTCTCTTGTTTGTGGCGTTGACCACGTGGTAATGGCGTCCTCCAGAGTCCAACAAACAATTCTAACATGTGGCAAACTTCCTTGAATCCAGGGAGAAGCAGGTAGGCAAGCAAGCAGGTAGGAAGGCAGGCAGACAGGGGTAACAGGACGCATGAGCACAAGCAAGCAAGGCAGACTGAAACAGGAGAAACACAGATCACATTAGCTAAACAAGCTAGAACACCAGAAAACAGAATTACACAGGGAGCCAGGAGCTACAACTACCACGATAGTAGACTGAACAATCTGGTATCATCAGTGGATCACAGAGCCGGCCTTAAGTACTGCTGGGGATGATTAGGGAATGAGCTTCACCTGGTGCAGCTCACAGACACTGAGCAGGAGGGAGAAACATGAGGGATCACAAACAGGGAAACAAACAACGCACACAAACAGGGAGAGGGAGGGGCTGCCATGATGGCATCATGACATGAACAACAGCATTGTTTTTTAAAATGATATCCATCAATATATTTTCCAGGCCATAGACCAGATGTTTTTCTCCCAGGTCATGTCTCTAGCTCTTCCTCCGGGATCCCGAAGGCCATATGTTATACCAGCAGTGGGCTCCAGATCTGCCCCAGGGTCTCCTTCAAATTTGACATGTCCAGAATACCTTTGCAGGAGAGCGTCTGGCAGGCATCCTGATCTGACGTGGAACCAGCTCAACTGGCTCAATGTGAAGACTGTCAACCCCGCACCTATAAATCTCCCGCTCCATATTGTCTTCACATATAAGCATAACTCTGAGATATTTTAACAGAAACTCATTCCGGAAATAAAGAGGACAATCAACTGTTCCCCTGCACAGTATCAAAACCTCAGACTTGATTCTGATTGCTTAATTGCAATCACAAATTGGCTGCTTTTGCTGTAAATCCTATGGTGACATTGAAGACACTGGTAACCTCAGCCTCAGGCTAGATGCTGCAGGGTGGTTAGCTCATCAAGATGGGTGACAAGTGTTGAGACAGTGGGGCATGCTGTAGCTTTAAAATGGAAAGAGATATTCCTCTGGGCTATAAAGACAACACCGCAGAGCTCTACGGGTCATAGAATCCACTACAACATTTTCAGTAATTTTGTGCAGCACAACACTGTATACATTTAATACCTAAGGGTTTACCTTCCCTGTCCCCTGTCAACTATCTGTAAAAGCAACCAAGATGAAGATACAGAAAGGTGTAACTGTCTAGCATTGGTGCATCCTATAGGGACTTAAAAAGGGGGGAGCAGATTTAATTAATCTCACCGCAGGCCTCAGCTTTGCTCGGTGCACAGTGTTTATGCTGCAGATCAACTGAGGCATAGAGGATATATACAATTAACATCTGGGTATTCCCCAAAGGTGATGCTTAAACACACTTCACAAGCGACTGAAATTGCCCAGTTCACATTGCACATTAATTATCAAATGAGCGTGAGTAAACACCGTCTCGATGGTGTTTTAAGCCCCCAACGTCGACTTCAAGGCAGCGTTGCGACCGTCGACTTCAAGGCACCTAACCCTAAACTTAACCCTAACCATTGCCTAATCCTAGTGCCTTCCAGGCAGCGCTGCCTGGAAGACGACGTTGGGGGCTTAAAACACCAAATATAGTAGCAGAGCTGTGAGACTCCTTGTCGGAGTATAGTCCCACCCTGAAGACCATGCACGAACACATTTCTCGGAGGCGTGTGAGTGTTTGATTTGTATAAGTCCTCGCTATCCCTCGAGTATCGAGTGGAGGAGTGTTGCGGGAGAGCACAGAGAGTCAGGATGCAGGGAGGAGAAGGATTCATATCTGACCATTAGGAAAATAAATCACATGCAGAAAGTGCCAGCAGTAGGAATTGAAATCCAAGCTCTTACGTGGCAGTTGGTCATATTTAAGTAATGCAATGTTTCCTAAATATAAATTCCTTAATTGGAAATGCTACTTGAGTTTCACTATTATGCATTCCATTTATAACACAATGTGTTGCATACCAGCTGCTGCTTGTGTTGCAAGTCTACTACTTGTGGCCACCAAACAGCTGCACTGGAGAGGTTGGCGGTGGACTACTTTGTGTTGGAAGTTGTTGAAGGAGGGGAGAGTGTTACCCGTGTCCTTTTCCCACGCAGATTTTCTCAGCTGGTCTGAGAATTCAATCTTAGGACTTTTCCAGCCTTATTAAAAAGTAACAGAGATATAAAATCTCTTAGAGCAGTGCATGTGACAAGATGATGAAAAGCATATCATGCTTTAGTAAAAAAAAATGCATGATAGAAGAATAATAGAGTTAAGGTGTCAAAGTTGAAACAACTTTAACAAAAGGAATACTTCAACCCCTTAACAACTCTTATTAACTTTCTTTCTGGGAGTTAGATGATGGTTATCTTATTATTAGTAGAAATACTGGAAGTAATGGGAAACAGCTAGCCCGGCTCTGTCCGAAATTTACAGAGCTAGGCTGGTAAAGTAAAACAATTACATTATATTTCATTTATTTAATCAGTACAAAAAAATGAAGTACGACACATTGTACTTTCTGACAGAGCAAGATTATCTGATAAACTATCCACAAAAAGGTGAAGCCTGTTTTGTTAAGTTGAACATATGGCATATACATATGGAACACCAGCTGTGGGTCCTCTGAGTGTTCACTGACTATCACTGTTGAAAAAAAGGTTGACTGAACTTTAGTTGAACTTGATTTGCATAAATGCATGCAATTAGACAAGCCAGAGCCACTACTGAGGAAATCGATTGGATAAGCACTTATCATAGTTTGCATACAAGTACAGAGCTGGAAAAGCATTAACTGTCAAACTTGCAGCAATGAGTGAGCAGGAGACGGCAATATAAGACTGAAAGCCCAGAGCGTCGGAATGCAGAACTGTGGGAAAAATGGGAATACATAGTTGTTCAATGTCCTTAAATGAGGCAGTCAAGTTTTGCTGGACAATGAAGATAACACTTTGTTGTCACATTGTGTTGTTTGACCACCAACAAAGATATATTGATTCTCTTCTCTGTGTACTATGTATTTCTTATTGGCTATAATGAATCTTTTACAATAAGGATGAATGAAACATCTTTAAAACACATATTCATGCAATCTATCTACAAAAAGAAAAAAAAACTTTATAAAGCTGGAATGTGAGGAATGCATTTGCATTTTAAGTTTATTTTTTATGAAAATGTAATTGTTTATCATCTGGACTCCTTAAAGTGAAGTGGCTTTTAGTGGAAAGGTCATCTCTGCAGTGGCATAACCCTCCACCCACACCTCTCTCTAAGGGGCCTTACCTCAGGCTTTATCTGGGCTGTCAGCCCCACTCTCCACACACTTACTGTACAAACAAGCAGGAGCTCACTCTGTAATTACTGTCAAGGCAGGCTGTGCAGAGAAAACGGACTGCAGCCAAGTTGTTCTCCAGTCCTTCCAGCTGGCTCAGTGTCCATTTATACATTCACCTTATTTTGACTATTTTGAGAACAACAGGAGTCTGACTGATCAGATAAGAGTTTCAGAGACTGGATGGTAATTGCAGAGCAACCGGTTATTACATTTATTTGTGCCATTTTGAATTCTATTATTAACAGCTGTTGTTTTGCGACTCCACCCTCTACAGTAATCCATTTATTTTCACTGTATGCTGAATGACTGTGCTCAGTGATTGATGAAAGTGGACTTATACTGTTGCTAACAGCTACTAGATGAAGTCTGGAAAAAGTGCCAAAACTCAGAAACCTAATTGAATTTAAAATTCAACACGACGTGTTGACATGGAAGTAAATGGCAGTACTGTCAAAGCATTAAGATAGAGATCGCATGAATGAATGATTGCATGAATGATTGTATGAATGAATGAAACCTGTATTGCCCCTAGAGGAATTTGCTTTGCACAAAGAACATCAAGAACCATACATGACAATATATAACATAAAAAACACTGTGTGTGTGTGTGTGTTTGTGTCAATGTTGGTATGACATGTCATCACACAATGGCAGATTAATACACACTGTATGACCTGATCTGCTGTGTGTCCTTTGCCCACAACAATTTCTAGATGAATTTGTCATCACACACTTTTCATTTAAGAATTAGGGGTTTGGATGCAGAGCACTCCAAGACAGATAGGGCCAGATGTAGTAACGCTTTTGCGCCCATTTCAGGCGTATTTGTTTCACAATGTGCACTTAAAAGCATGGCGAGGTATGTATAAACAAGTCGCACTGAGGTAAAAGCGCAGACTGCCTGTAGCGGGAGCTGAAAATGGCAAATTGCGCTTTTCCGTATCATGCATATGCATTCACGGGAGGGTCAAGGGGAAAGTGGGAGTTTCCCATAAAGAGATGGGAGGGGAAGCGTAAAGTGTGCCTAATTATGTATTCCGCGCGCCTCTATTTTGCGGTGAAAATTCTCCGCCTCTTAAAAGCAGGTGTAAACCAGCCGCAAGCGGGTTTCCTCACATATACCTCCTGGTGAAATGTCAGCGGTAATCCGAGCAAGACGAAGACATAGGCCAAGGAGACGAGCTGAAAAGATTTTTGCCACAAGGATCACACTTTATTAGTTGACGAAATCATTAAGCGTTACAGATTAAGCAGCCATGCAAGATTAGTTACTGGAAGAAATCAAAGATGACATTGAATCTCCGACTCAGCGTTCACATTCCATTCCAGCAGTTGTTAAACTCCTCGCTACATTACAAATATTGGCATCAGGATAATTTCAAACAGTCATAGCATCAGCAGTGGGAATATCGCAGTCTGCACTCAGCCGTATCATAGCACAAGTACTTACAGTTTACGGTATAGTGGGCGGAGAAAGGCGCTAATTACGGATGACCTGCAGGTTTGGTAAATATGGCGTAAACTATGGTATCATTGCGTTCGCTATCTGCGGGTGAGCCATGGCGCTGATAACGCTACGTTCGCAAATGTACGTACATCTGGCCCTGTGTGTCATATTTTCACATTTAGTTGCCTTTAATGAAAAATGATTGTATCCTCAGATTTTAATTATAGAAGAAAAATACAGTATCACCTGTACTTTGAAAATCTACTTTACATACAGAAATATTGAATGAAACAATGTTATTAGTATTGTGTTATTTTATATACAGTATTATTATATTCTTATTGTCAACAAATCCCTTGAAAAAACAAAACCAATGTGTCGTTCCCTTAATACTTACCTGCTCTGTCTGTAGCTCTCAGTCTTAACCCCACTGGTTTTAACTAAAGGCGTAAATCTTTAAAAATGCCTTACAAACATACATTTTAATTTTTAAAAATAGTCAGGGATTTTCAGTCATAGCATCAGCAGTGGGAATATCACAGTCTGCACTCAGCCGTATCATAGCACAAGTACTACTACTACGCTTTGCTACAGCGCAATTTACGGTATAGTGGGCGGAGAAAGGCGCTGATTACCCAATGAACTGCAGGTTTGGTAAATACGATGGAAGCTGAAGTATCACAGTGCGCGCTTTCTGCGGGTTGGACATGGCGCTGATAACGCTACATTTGCAAATGTATGTACATCTGGCCCATAGTGTCATATATCTTTGGTAAATTAAACTCCCAGAATTATAATGCATACATCAGGAATGAGAGATTGGGATATATCTGAATTGGACAATAATAAGACTTGGATGCAATTTGGGATACTGGTGCTTTGATAAACCCAAATCATTAGTATGAATAAATATATTTAATTTAATAAAAAATAAGATTCAGGGAAAAACAGCATTAGGGAGCTGAATGTGGGTGATTTCCTCATGTGCAGTGCACTGGCAGTGTATTCTGCTTCCAAAAGCAGCCACAACTTATTTTATCTTTGAATTTCAGGTGGTGACTAAGCCTCTAGTGAGCACAGAAACTCTCCAGCAGTCTGTTGTTTTCTGTCTGTGTGTCTGTGTGAGTGATTATTTCATTCAGTATGCAACTTAATCAACTACTCACCAAACACCTGAATACTTATGAGATTTGTATTTATGAGATTTAAGTACCACAAGTTACTGACAGAAAAGGTATGTCCCTCGCTTGTAGCATTGGGCATCATTTTGATTTTAACAATTCTGATTCCAATTCTTCCTTACAGTTCTGATTATTTTAGGAGTTAAAATACAGGTCACATGCTTTTTTTCACAGATAAGAGGATAAAAGGAAAAATGTATTTTTTTTTTTTTTTTTTTCAAATAAACAAAATTCCTATTTTGTTTCTTGCAACACATTTCAAAAAATGTTGGAACAGTAAAGCATTTACCACTTTGTAATGTTGCCATTCCTTTTCACAACACTTAAAAGACGTTTAGGGACTGAAGACACCAAGTGATGAAGTGTTTCAGGTGTAATTTTGTCCCATTCTTGCTGCAGACAAGTCTTAAGGTGGGCAACAGTACGGGGTCTTCCTTGTGGCATTTTGCGCTTCAAAATGCGCCACACATTCTGTATTGGAGACAGGTCGGGACTGCAGGCAGGCCAGTCAAGTACCTGTATCCTCTTCCTCCGCAGCCAGGACTTTGTAATGTGTGCAGAATGTGGTTTTGCATTATCTTATTGAAATATGCATGGACGTCCCTGGAAAAGATGTCTTCTTTAAGGCAGCATATTGTGCTCCAAGATTTCTATGTACTTTTCAGCATTAATGGTGCCATCACAGAAGTGCAAGTTAATAATAATAATAATAATAATAATAATAATAATAATACGTTTATTTGATATAGCACCTTTCACAGACAAAGTCACAAAGTGCTTCACATTGGTAAACATTTGAACAAAACATATTAAGTTATAAAACCAAAAAGACTAAAAACAATCATTAGAACAATTACAGCATGACACCAAAAAATTACATACATCAATCAAAAGCAAATGTAAACAAGTGCGTCTTCAGCTGCTTTTTAAAAGCTTCAAGCGAGACTGCAGAACGTAAGACAATTGGAAGGGCGTTCCACAGGTTTGGAGCCACCGCTTCAAAGGAGCGGTCACCTCTAGTTTTTAAGCGAGTGCGTGGGACAACCAGTAATCCCTGGTTAGAAGACCTGAGGGGCCTGTTTGTAGTGTACAGATGTAGCAGGTCAGATATATAAGCAGGTGCTTGACCATGCAATGCTTTATAAGTCAGAACCAAAACTTTGAATTTGATCCTGAAATTGATCGGAAGCCAATGTAATGAGTATAAAATCGGAGTGATGTGCGACATCCTGCTAGACCTAGTCAGCAGCCTTGCAGCAGAGTTCTGGATTAGTTGCAGACGGTCCTTGGACGACTTGCTGAGACAGGTGAAAATAGAGTTGCAGTAATCAAGCCGAGATGAAATAAAAGCATGAATGATCATCTCAAGCTCAGTAAGTGAAACTGCTCCTCTAAGTTTGGCAATGTTTCTTAATTGAAAGAAACATGTGCGTGTCAAAGATTTGATATGTTGATCCAAGAGCATGTTATTATCGAATATTACACCAAGAATTCTCTGTTTGGACTGAACAGCAGAGGACAGGGAGCCCAGCAGCCGACTAATCTTGGAAGCTATAGTATCTGGAGCAACTATAAGGACTTCAGTCTTATTTTCATTTAGCTGTAGGTAGTTGTTTGCGAGCCAAACCTTGATTAAATTGAAACATTTAAGCAATTTCAACACTTTGTCAGTGTCTTCTGGGTCAAACGAGACATACAGCTGGACGTCATCTGCATAGAAGTGATAAGAAATATCTCCAAGTTGGCTAATTAAATGTCCCAGGGGGAAGAGGTACAATGCAAATAAAAGCGGACCTAACACAGAACCCTGCGGCACCCCACAGGAAAGGGCCGCAGTTTCTGAGGAATAGGGACCAAGAGACACAGAAAAACTTCTATCTGATAGATAGGAGGTGAACCAATCCAGGGCGCTTCCTGCGATACCAACCCAATGCTGAAGTCTTTCAAGCATGATGTTATGATCAACTGTATCGAAAGCGGCGCTAAGATCCAGCAGCACCAAAACAAAGCATTGACCCTTATCAGAGGACATTAATAAATCGTTGGACACTCTGAGAAGAGCGGTTTCAGTTGAGCGATTTTGACGGAAACCAGATTGAAATTTGTCTAAAATGTTGTGTGCATTCAGAACCCCAGTAAGCTGTTTAGCAACAACTTTTTTAAAATTTCTAAAATTTTCGAGATAAAAGGCATTTTTGAAATGGGCCTATAATTTGCCGGAAGTGATGTATCCAGGTTGGTTTTCTTAAGTAGTGGCTGAACACTTGCATGTTTAAAATATGAGGGGACACAACCAGATAGTAAAGAGCTGTTGAGTATAGCGAGAACCCAAGTACTCACAGACCCAAGAACATTTTTAAATAAGGATGTTGGTATAATATCTGCTGGGCATGAGGAGGATTTCATACTGCTAACCAGATCGGTGAGTTCTGTAGCGAGATTGGTGTGAATTGGGTCATGATTGGAGGCTGGATTGATTGAGTCGGTAATGGAGTAGTCATAGGGCTAATGCCGTTTCTTTACAAAGAACTTGTGGAAGTCACTGCAATCCTTATTTGAAAAAAATTGGCACTTCAGGGGGTACAGGATTTACAATATTGTTGATGGTTTCAAAAAGGACTTTAGGGTTTTGTTTACCGGTAGAAATGAGATTAGCAAAATAATTTGTTCTTGCTTCCTTAACCATGTTGTTGTATTCTGTTAGTAGTTCCTTGTGATATAGCCGGTGAACATGAAGTTTGGAGAATTTCCACTGTCGTTCTGCCCTCCGACATGTACGCCTGAAACAGCGTATGGAGTCATTGACAAGTTACCTTTGTCAAGGGCACTGACACAACCCCATACCATGACAGACCCTGGCTTTTGGACTTGTTGCTGGTAACAGTCTGGATGATCCTTTTCTTCTTTGGTCTGGAGCACACGGCGTCCATTTCTCCCAAAAAATACCTGAAATACTGATTTATCTGACCACAGTACACGTTTCCACTGTGTGATGGTCCATCCCAGATGCCTCTGAGCCCAGAGAAGTCAACGGCGCTTCTGGACACTGTCAACATAGGGCTTCCTTTTGGCACAGTACAGTTTTAACTGGCATTTGTGGCTGTAACTACGTATTGTGGTACTTGACAAAGGTTTGCCAAAGTAGTCCTGAGCCCATGTGGTGATATCGCTTATAGATGAATGACGATTCTTGATGCAGTGCCGCCTGAGGGATCGGAGATCACGGTTGTTCAGCTTAGGCTTGCGTCCTTGTCCTTTACGCACTGAAATTCCTCCTCATTCCTTGAATCTTTTAATTATGTTATGCACTGTTGAAGGTGAAATAAGCAAATGTCTTCCTATCTTTCTTTGAGGAACATTGTTTTTAAACATTTCAATAATTTTCTCACGTATTTGTTGGCAAACTGGCAATCCTCGGCCCATCTTTGCTCCTAAAGGACTAGACCTTTCTTGGATGCTGCTTTTGTACCAAATCATAATTACAATCACCTGTTGACATCACCTGTTTCAAATCACATCATTATTTAACCAATTTACCTGATTACTAGCCCTAAATTGCTCCTGTCCCAACCTTTTTTGGAATGTGTTGCAGGTCTGAATGACAGGAAAGGATGTATATTTACAAATGAAATTAAGTTGACCAGACAAAACATGAAATATTTTGTGTTCACATTGTCTGCAATGAAATACAAGTCAAAGTACATTTAGAAATCACTACTTTCTTTTTTTATTTGTGTTTTCCATACTGTCCCAACTTTTTCTGATTTGGGGATGTACTGTAGATCAGGGATGGCAACAGCTCTTGCCTGCTCCTGTGAGGCTCTTCCTGTGGGGAGGGCTGTGTTATCGGTTGATTTTTTCTTTTTTACTTTGTATAACATATTTTAGATAAGTCAAAGCACGTTTGAATGCATCTGCCAATACATTTACCAAGAATTTTAAAACAAAAAAGAATGCAGCTAAGTATTGGGACAGATTATGCAACCTGAGGACAAAAAGCGGCCACACAGATCACCTTCCCCATTAACCCTTTCAGTGCTGAATCAGACTGTTTGAAAGCCCCTTTAGTGACAAATGAAGCAGCGTCTCAGTTGGAGATGATTGAACTTTCTGAGGATGGCAGACTGCAATCTGTTTTGAGAGAAGGAACCACAGATTTCTGAAAAACCGTAACTGCAACTTATGTATGTGAATCAGTGTTTTCTACACTGAAACAGGTTAAGTCAAAACATAATTCTGTCTTTACGGACACACATGTGAAAGAGTTGCTTCGAGTGGCCACAACCTGAAAAGGTCATTCACACAGCGGTGCAAGCAATGTTTTTAACACTGCCATTGAACTGACAGAAAAAGGACTCTTCTGCATGAGTTGATTGAAGACGTTTTATGATCATGTTTTGCCCTTTTTGACATAATAAAAAACCTGGACGCTACCACACCATTAGTTACGGTTACAGAGTAAGCCGTAGTGAAATTTCATTGTTTACTTATCTTTGGAGCATTGGTTGTTGTTACAGCTTACATACAGTGAAGTGACACTTCATATATCTAACAGTATAAGTATCTGGCTCTGCGCTGTACAGTAGATTATAGCTGCACAAAGCATAACAACCTTTCCTTGACAGCTATGCGAAGCTGCAGGGTAGCAGACTTAACCTATCAAAGTAATAACAAGAGAGAAAGGAAGGATGCAAGAGGGAGGGAGGAAAAGAGATGGATACAAACAGCTTTTGCTGATTAAAGTGAGCCAGTGGCTGTTTGTTCCACATCAGAATGTCAAGCAGGGCAGCAGCAGCAGCCTGTGCTGAGTCATAGAGGTGAAAATAATGTAGGCATTGGAGAAGACGAGTCACCAGACTCCCAGGACCCAGAAGTCACCCACAACTCAAAAGAAGTGCAGGCAAAGCAGAATATTACCCACATTGCAGTCACATTGAGTTTCCTCCTCCACTAGACATGCGTGTGTCTTAGTTAGAAATGTACCTCTAGGAAACGTGATTTCTTTTTCCTTGGTAGGTGCAGTTCTCGCTTGTGGTGGTGAGCGCAGCACATTAGGCTGTCAAAAAAAGTCTGGGATAAGGTTTCGATGTCTTCACACCACAAATCACAAGAGGAACCAGCTGTCTAATGTCATTTTGACAGAGACACATTTACTGGTGTGTGATGGTCACCTTGATTCCCTGGTTGGCAGCGTGGGAAAGTTGTAAAAGTGAACTTTCAGCTGAGCAGCCAGCAGCAGCAAATCATTTATCTGTGTAGGCTATATTCCATATCCTGGCTATCACTGCACTAACCACTGGCAGTTCAGCTGGCTCAGCCAGCCATCCAACAGCACGCAGCGATGTGGCTGTGGGTGGTGTGAATGATTGTCACTCTTCAGCGAGTCCAGAGACTTAGAGATTTTTCTGCAAGTACTTCTTGGTCATAACAGCGGAGACTCTCTGCAGTTGATGGCGAGAGTGCCTCATCAATCAGTCTAAACTTCAATCAATCCCACTTTTATAATGTAGGCTAGCTCACAAAAAACAGTGAGTGGAGAGAGTAGCAACAAGGTGCGAGTTTGAACTTGCTGACATTGCTATTGAGATGTGAGTGCAGTGTCAAGGTCCTGCTGGTGGCACCCACAGGTTCAGATCAATGACAATGTTAAATCTGTATCTGTCCCCTGACACTGGGCGCCAAGAGAGGAAAAGATCTCCAACACCTGGCCTTTGATAAATAACAGGATTTTAGGACAGGAGTTTAATAATAGTCATTTATGATAAAAAAAGGACATCAGTGCTTTGGGGTGAATGCTAATGTCAACATGCTAAAATGTTCACAAAGACAAAGCTAACATGCTGATGCTTAGCAGACGTTCACCTTTGTTTAGAGTGATAGTAGTCTCGCATTGCCAGACCAATCTCCACAGCGCTGCGGAGGAAGTTCTGGCTAGTCCACATAGCACTCCAGCATAGGAGAAAGACATTTCTTTAAACCAATCACAATCATATTGGGCAGCGCTAAGTGCCAGACTTATCTGGGGGCCATGAATGTCTGTACAAACCTTTATGGAAATCTATCTAATAGTTCTTGAGATATTAAAGTCTGAACCAAGTGGTTGACCGACAGATCACCCCCATATCAGAATTGCCATCCCTAGAGCAGACCGCCCTCACCCAAAAACAAACGTATAGGTCAATTGTGCAAGCAGCTCATAAAGACACATATTTATGTTTGTTGTTAGGCAGCCACCTCTCGTGACTGTAGTAATCATCACGGGAGTAAACGAGGAAGTGAGGTGACAAAGTACAAGAGTGCCAAATACCACATAAGGATGCAGGTTGGGATGGTTGATGGGACAAACATAGGACTTGCACTCAGGAGACTGGGGTTCATGTAATGTGTAACCAAAAGTCAGAGGACACGTTTTCAAATTGACTGACTTTTTATGGACCTTAGTCTGACGCAATGACGTTGGTGATGCAGTTAAGTCCTCAGTTCAGTAGTTTTACGTGACTCATTTTAAGCCAATCCCTGATGATTCCCCAACCCTAAATAAATATTTTTGTTGCCTAAACTAGTTCCATTTCATAACAATAACTATGTATTTAAAACTGTGACTGTTACTTTAAATAGAACGGTCACATGATTAAAACTGCCAACGCAGTCATGTGTTACGGTCACATGTGTAAAACAACCATTGTGCAGCAGTAAATATAACTCATATATGTCGTTTGGGGAGTCATTGGCAATCAACCTATTCTGTCGTTTAGGTATGAGAATGTGTAGCCTTGAGCCATGCTAGAGGCATGGCTCAAAAATAACACAATAGACATAACATTTGCTAATTTAATAAAACTATAGCCAAATTAATAACAATCGATAATAAAAAAAAGCTCCCTTAATCCTCAAACAGGGGTTTGGAAGGATAAGTATGGTTATTTCAGACAGGATATTAAATGTTAGGGTCTTATGCTCTCTGCTCGTCACATACATGTCATCTAAAATGTGTGTGCATGGCCCAAATCTTCTTGAGGAAAGCTTTTGCTTTTCATTTGCTTTCTAGCCCTGAGCTTAACATTTGACAAAGTGCCACCTCAGCAAAGGTCATGATTAATTCTAATAAGACTCGAAGATTAAAAAAAAAAAAAAAAATGTGATTAAGTTACTTCAAAGGATATGTTTCCATTAGTAAGGCACAGTGCGGACCTTTTCAGAGCAAAACAGACAACTGTGCACTGGACATTTTAATGTATTTGTGTAACTTACAGTATGTGCCTATGCAACCTAAAGACATTCAAAACTGAATGCATGCTCAGCTTTTCAGGGTAAAAACTACTTTAAATCTGCTTTATGTTTTGGTGATGGTAAAAATAGAGCATCATCAACAGGGTCACATTCTGATGATATGATTGAAAATTGAATGGGACTCCATGACCTAGTTTACATTTTGATCTCTGTCAGCAGAACTGACAGTACTGAGGAGCTTGTGCAAAAGCAGAATCATCCCTGAATTCAGATTTAACTTAGACAGAGATGTGTCATACTGTATGTGCTGTGGAGGTGTTTAAGGTGAAAAAGATGATGAAGGGTGGATGTCATCTATAGGATAAGAGAGATGGAATCTTTCATATAGCCTAAGGGCCCAGGTGAGCCTAATCAGCTGACGACCATCCCATGCCAGCCAACTGACTACAGAGGTTGGCCAGGACAGCCTCCAGGACAGCGGGAGGGGGGTCACAACAGTGTGTCTGGACATGCGCTTTGAATACTGTTAATATTGACTATCAATAATTAATGAAATACAGTAGTGATTCAAGCTGATTCAGTTTAGGAAAGCTTATCTTTTGCTGTTCCAAACTCATGGTGTCTTGTACGTCTTTCTGGTATGAATAATAGAAGAACTGGGTTGTGTTAGAGTGACTGTGGCTAAACAGACATAATTAAGACACAGCCAGACAAACTTCAAGACAGATGTAAAGCAGCATCTTTCCAATAATCACAAACCTTCTCTTTTGCTGCTTTTTAGCCACACTAACGCTGTGACTCTATGGATGACAATGTTGATCTGTCAGTTGGTCCGCCTACCAATTTAGTCCAGACGGAAATATCTCTATATACTGTAACTACTGTATGAATTGCCATGAAAAATGGCATATAGATTGTGATGCCCAGGGGACAAATCTTAATGAATCTGGTGGTCCCCTGACTTTCCCTCTAGCGCCACTATGCGGTTGACATATTATTTTAACATTATTGTCATGAAATTCAGTGCAGACACTCATGTTCTACTGAATTGTTATAACTTGCTGATCTACTGACTTTTCATTTAGCTAAATGTTAGCATGCAAAAAGGCTAAACTAATAGGGCTGCAACTAACAATTATTTTCATTATTGATTAATATGTTGATAATGTTCTTGATTAATCGATTATTCGATTATTATTAATGGTAAAAAATGTTGATTAGTGTTTCCCAAAGCCCAAGATGACATCCTTAAATGTCTTGTTTTGTCCACAACTTAAAGATATTCAGTTTACTGTTACAGAGTAGTGAAAGTAGAACATATTCACATTTAGGAAGCTGCATCAGAGGATTTTTACTTTTTCATAAAAAATGACTCAAACTGATTCATCGATTATCAAAATTGTTGGTGATTCCTTAAAGGAACACACCAAGTTATTGGGACTTTAGATTTCAGAAAGGCAAAGCAGTGCTACTTCTGCTACTTGGGCGGAGTGATATGCTTGCAGCACCTGAGAAGCCCCGAGTAGAGTAGCAATGCTTTGCCTTTCTGAGAATATAGTTCCCAGTTTATATACGGTTAGAAGATGGCTGTGTCTCATGTGACCTTGTTATTTGTACACGCTGTGACTATACAAATCACAACATGTAAATAGGAACATGTTGGCGTTATTTTGTCACTTATTCGGAGCAGTAGGCTAGTTGGAACCAGTTACCTCCAGGATCTGTGCTAGGCTAAGCTACCGGTGGGGCCGTCAGACAGAACACGTATGGAGATGAGAAGGGTATGTATGGACTTGTCTAATCTGGAGGTTACAGTGAATAAGCTAAAGTCTCAATATGCTGGTGTGTTCCTTTAAACAGTTGACAACTTATCGAAAAGTTTTTGCAGCTCTATAAACTAAGATGGCAAACATGGCAAACATTATACCTGCCAAACATTAGCATGCTCGCTTTGAGCTTGTTATGTTGATGTTAGCATTTAGCTGAAAGTACCCACTGGGCTTAAGTACAGCCTCACAGAGCCTGTAGAGTCTGTAGACTCTTACCCCCAATTTATACCGAGTGCGTAACGTCTGCGGAACAGCTCCGGAACGTCGGTTTCCATTAAAGTCAATGTGTGTATTTTCACTGACTGCGGCGGTCTGCAGCCCTCCGGAGTAGATACGGAGAGCTTCTATTTTTGCCGGACGCCGGAGAGCTCCGCAACAATTCAGCACACGGCAGATAGTGCGGAACAGGAAGTCGAGCACAGAAACAAAATAAAACATCTGGTTAATTTTCTAAATAAAATACACCGTGCTCACGGTGGATCATATTTCCCTTCACTACACCTTGAAAACACAGCACAGAGTTGTTTCCCCTCGACTCCTCTGGATGGGAACAAACTGTTGGTGGTTTTGTGGTTCTATTCTACGTGAATTTGCGAGATCTAGTGGGTCCTCGTGACTAGAGCTGTCAGTCATGGCCGCAGCCGTTCCGCAACAAATCCAGACCTGGTGTGTATTGACGGACGGCAGAGCACAGGGACGACACGCAGCGGAGCCATTCCGCAGCTGTTCCGCAGCCGTTCCGCAACCGGTATAAATCAGCAGTTAGACCGTGGTTACACTTGTCAATGCGACTTCTGTCATTCGCTTACTGTCAGCGTCTGAGATTAGATCTTACTCGCATTGGGCTCCGATCAACCAGACCACATGGTGAGGTGGCCTGGCTCGCATTGAGTTTGGATCTCTGTGAGGTATGGACAGCATGTGGGCACAATCCAGACAATTTATCAAACATAGGTCTTGCGTCATGTTCCCGCCACACACACACAGAGACTCAAAGATGGAGGAAAACCGGGACTGGAGCACAGCTTAGACTTTTAGCATTTTGGTCACTGGTATAGCTGCGTCAATCACTTTTCTCCGCTGCTCTCTCCTCAACAAAGTGAGTCTCGTAAATGGGCCCTTTCAACATATAAAAATGAACAAAATATTAAAAAAGAAGAAGGCTTATGGTGTAAGAAAGCTTTCAAAAATATGTATGCACAACTTTAAGAATTCGTATTCGTATTTTAAACATTTGTGCGTAAATTAACTCAGGCATGCACAATTACATTTTCATACACGTGAGTCAATAAAATTACATTTGTGTTTTTATGTGAGTGTGACTCTAGAAGCTATGACTGTAAACATTCATGAGTACAACTCTGATTTCTACGACTACGCAAATTCAAGTTTGTGGGTATGAGTAAAGAACAGTTGAAATGACGTCACTGTCATCACAGGGCAGAAAATCGAACCTAGATTTCATCCAACGCGCATGCGTCAAAGGTGAAAGATGGCTAACAACAGACCTGAGGCTGGCTCAGCATCACAGGTAAAGTAAATAACGTGTTTATTCAACATTTACGGTTATGGCTGCAGCCTGGAGCGTCCCGTCTCATTTTTATATAGGTCTATCAAAGCCCGTCTTTGGGTCTATGGTCTCATGCCGTCCTGTCTCATGCCGATCTGTTCAATGGTAAGTTCAGAGGGTCAAAGACAAAATATGAATTATTTAACCATACGTATAGGTTGCTGGTTTCTGGATGTTATTGTTGTGTCCCTGATGTTAACGTGATTTGATCAAACCTCATTTAAAACTTTATTAGCGTTGGTTGACATTTGTTAACGAATATTAGCTAGCTAACAATTTTAGCCATACTATTAGCTAACAATTTTAGCCATATGTATATTTTGCTGGTTTCTGGATGTTATTGTTGTGTCCCTGATGTTAACGTGATTTGATCAAGCCTCATTTAAAACTGCATTAGCGTTGGTTGACATTTGTTAGCGAATATTAGCTAACGTTAGCTAGAGCAATTTATGGTTGCATACTTTGATGGTTTCTTTCTGTTATTGTCCTTAACGTACACATCAGTGTCTTTAAAAAAAATAACACACCGCAGGTGACACAATGCACGGTGTGCTGTTATGTTACGTATGTGTTTGTGACAATGTAGGCGGTGAAGACGTTGTGTAACTGCAGCCGATCCCAACGCGGCGCAAGGAGCGTCCGGTCAGCTGCTTTGTGTCAGGCTGCGGCCCCATGCAGCCCAACCTGGCGGCGCTGGCCCGGGATGCTGCCTCTCTGGTGCGGGACAAACAGCGGCCGCCGGCGCCGAGCATGATGATCAGCAAAGCGATGGTCTGCCTCGCATTCTCTCACTGTTTCATGACAGCGCCCGTGTTTGTTTTTTACAAATAATGTGTTGCAAGTTGTCGTACTTCCATAAGAAGCTGCTGCCTGTATAAAGTATGAACAATGTGTATTCTCCATTTTAGCATCTGTAAATCTGTGACCGACCTCTGCACAAACAAGAATAGAAAAATAAACATGTTACACTCATTCCAAGACTCCGTTTTTATTTTATATTCTATATTGTTTTCACACTCGATTTGTATGATACTCTTTAGTTAAAAAAAACATCAAAATATATCAAGTAGCATATTCATTAGCATAGTCTGCATTTATACTACTGTTAAGTTAAAAATACCAAATATATGAGACGGGACGCTCCACGCTGCAGCCATACAGTCTTGGAAAGATGGCTAACAACAGACCTGAGGCTGGCTCAGCATCACAGGTAAAGTAAATAACGTGTTTATTCAACATTTTTTATACGATTTTACTATTTTGATAGCACTTTATAATGATATACATTTCCGCTACTCATAGACGTTATTGCTTTAGCTTGCAACCTAACTGAGCCTGACGAAGTAATTGCTTTAGCTTGCAAAATAATGATAACGTTAACTTACGCCTATTAGTTTGCCAAACATACTTCAGTTGTAATGTTTTGAATGTCTATCTAGCCTAACGTCACATAATGTTGAATTGGTACAGATAAGTTAACGGTACCATGTATTGCATGTAATATATATTTTGTTACTGTATTAGTACATTATGCTCATTAACATTACAGTGACTTGCTGGTTGACGTTAACTCATATTTGGCTCAGTTGTCAACACTACTGATCTGGTCGACATTGCTAAACAATATGATTACAGTAGAGTTTAGTTCTAACATCACTAACTATAATGTTACTTTAACACAGTGCTAACGTCGTCTAGCACTAGCTAAAGTTAACAACGAGTAAATATGGTTAGGTTGCAAGCTAAAGCAATAACGTCTATGAGTTGCGGAAATGTATATCATTATAAAGTGCTATCAAAATAGTAAAATCGTATAAAAAATGTTGAATAAACACGTTATTTACTTTACCTGTAATGCTGAGCCAGCCTCAGGTCTGTTGTTAGCCATCTTTCACCTTCGACGCATGCGCGTTGGATGAAATCTAGGTTCGATTTCCTGCCCTGTGACGACAGTGACGTCATTTCAACTGTTCTTTACTCGTACCCACAAACTTGAATTTGTGTTCATAGTGAAGAATTCGTAGTCGTAGAAATCAGAGTTGTACTCATGAATGTTTACAGTCATAGCTTCTAGTCACACTCGCATAAAAATACAAATGTAATTTTATTGACTCACGTGTATGAAAACGTAATTGTGCATGCCTGAGTTAATTTCTGCACAAATGTTTAAAATACGAATACGAATTCTTAAAGTTGTGCATACATCTTTTTGAAAGCTTTCTTACACCATAAAGGCTCTCTCTTTCACCCAGCGCCATTTTGGATGCACCAACTGCATGGGAACATATCTGTGCAAAAATATATCCCATCACTACCTGATCAGGCAGATCACATTGAAATGTCAAGTGAGGACATATGCGGACACAGCTGAGTTCCAATTTGGCGCAACCGATCACAAAAGTTGCATTTAAAGGACAAGTGTAACCACGGCCTTAGTCTAATGCAGGATTTATGGTTCTGCAGCGGCAGAGCTTACGCCGCAACCTACGTAAGTGGCCTGAAGTTTATACTTGTGCACTGGTGTCTACGTCGTCTAGCGGCATGTGCGAATGCGTGGGGAGTGTGTAGTAGAGTGAGTGAGAGAGTGACGGGGATTAGCTTCTGAGCGAGTACTGACTGTGGAGGGGGAGACATTGTAAGTGCTTTCTAACCACGGTCGGAAAGCTATAGCAGCAAAGTTAACCCTCTCCTTGATTTCATGTTGTTTAAGGAAAAGGAGAACCCGGAAATCAGTAGGGGGAAATGATAACCTACTAAGCCCAGCCACACGGTCCAATCACGGTTGTTGCGGTCTATGTCGCTGCAATGTAGTTCAATTTTTCTGAGGTGCACGTCAGGACCATAAATTGGGCTTTAGTCAGTCAATAAAGCAGCACTAGTTTTGTTGTTCATGAGGAGGATGGAGCCCACTGTATGGGAATACTTTCAGGGAATGAGTGTGTTGAGTGTTTTATTTCATATAAACCATTATTATTCAACAAGACATGAGTTGGCAGTCAGAATCCCCTAAAACAGTTATGTATGCAATGTATGGATTGTCAACTACCAATCACAGTGCTGCACATCTCATCTGAACATCAGGCCACTGAAAGGTAAAGTAAATCATTAACCCCACGTCACTGTCCAGTTCTCAGCATGAGTTGGCACATTTGCTTTAGAATATAACCTTAATGCATAGAATGTAACTTTAGCTTTATAATGGAATACATAAGCTCATCAGATACTACATATTTCCCCCCTTCGAGACTTAATAAAGTCTCAAAAACCAAAAAGCATACTTGTTCACATTACAGCAAAAGAACAATTTCTTCATGAAGTGTGTCTTTAACAACACAACCACTTTCATGGAGTACGAGAGAGAGCGAAAAACCTGTCTGGCAGCTATCTTTCCAAATGACCATCAAAACAATCTAGAAAGGAAAATTCTCTTTGCGGCCCCTCTGCCCCAGGCAGCCACACATGGTTCTCCAATCTCCAAGGAAATCTTTATCAATTCATTGAGATATATGGTTTAAGCAAATACATGTGAAAACCCCAGGACATGAAATAAATCAAAACATTGTCCAAATTCAGGCTGGTCGACCCATCATACCTTACAATGGACCTTTCCCTGCCTGACCCTTCTGCTCATCCTTAAACGTCAAGAAAAAAAGAAAAACCCCTGAGGTCATCCCCATATATTTACCTCATAACAGAAAACATCATTCTCCAAACAATTAATACAAAAACAATATGATACTAATCAATGCAAACATATATCAAAGAAAACATAAGACGTGTCGATTGTCGGTCTCACTGCAGCTCCTCAGCCACATTGATGATGTCTGGGATCTGAACATTTCATCACTGTATCCTCGTTCAGAGTCCTCCAGTCCATTCTTTATTGTCTATATTTGAGTATCTGAATCCCTCTGCTCAGGGTTATTAATTCCAATTTAAATTTGTACATGAGTATGTGTATTTCCAATATGAGTACTTGTCGATGCAGTACCTCCTTGTCCTGCCTCATCGTCCTGCCTGCGTCAATGAGTCAGAGCCAATCCGTCTTTCACTCCCCCCCTCCTTCTATGGTCCATCTGCTGACCGTTCATCAACTGTCCTTTCTTAATGTCAGTCGCTTCTGAGTTCAGGCAACGTCAGTCCGAAACTACTCAAACTTCAGTTCAATGTTTCACCAAAGGCTCTGATCATCCCCCGAAAAACCATCTGGGTGCCCACTTCAACCATGGACAGTTGAAAATCTGTAGCGCCTCTCTCAGCTTGTTCTGGAGCACCCGCCATTTGTCCCGTGCATGTGTGTGATTGGAATTGAATACTGAGCCCAGGATTCGTAGTTATGGTTCAGCTTATCACCGGTCCTGCAGCTTGTCGGTCCTGGAGCTTGTCGGTCCTGCAGCTTATCGGCCCTGCGGCTTGTCGGTCCTGCAGCTTATCGGTCCTGCAGCTTATCGGCCCTGCAGCTTGTCGGCCCTGCAGCTTGTCGGCCCTGCAGCTTGTCGGTCCTGCAGTTTGTTGGCCCTGCAGCTTATCGGTCCTGCAGCTTGTCGGGGGAGTGAGATGGACCCGCTCTGACATCCATCGAGGCACTGAATAAACACAAAACACAACTCTCCCGAGAAACATTATTTCTACTTTAATCATACTTATCTTAGTTTTCTTGATTCTCTTTCTATTGTTTGATCATCTTCATCTCTGATGCAGTCATCTCCCTACTGACTGATCACTGGAAGCTTAGGATAAATTTCCTCCTCATAAGTGGTCTCTTTGCGGAATCCATATGTGAAAAAGGTGTATAGACTTCAGTCCTTAGTTTTCCTGTTACTTTCGCCTCTTTTGCCATTTTCTCTACTCTTCTAGCTCTATTATCTTTAGCAACTTTCATCACTGGCCACAGTTGTTCAATATCAGGCCACCGTTTGTGCCATTTTTTTTTTTGTGCCAAGAGAATTATTCTTTTGCACTACATCAACAGGAGTAATTACTGTCGGATTGTTAATATCCTAACAACTCTTTTAGATCCCTTTATTGTAAATGATTGTTATTATTAGCTTAAAACGTATTATTAAACTAAGAATACTTTAAGCTATGTTGCTTATCTTTCCCTCTCTTTTTTCAATTCTACCCACTTGTTGATAAATGGCAATCTTATCACATCAGATAAAGAAACTCCTCAACTTCAAAATGGGCATCCTCCTGCCCCTATGCAGCGTTCCAATTCCACCAACTGCTACCAACGCAGGCAGCCAAGACGCCGATAGCATTGTGGCTAGCCAGCCGCTTCCCTTGTGTTACTCACTGAATGGCCCCACAGATTCTATGTATCGGTGACTCGACTGTCACATTCGTCACCCTTCCTGGTGCCTTCACTTACAGTCTCCCTGGTGGGAAAGTGGAAAACTTTATCAAACTAATTCCACTGCTCATTCATATGATATCCATCAGTGCACAAAGTGATAGTCCATGCAGGCACGTGTGACGTCATGTCCCGATAATCAATACAACTGCAGGAGGAATTTGAGCATCTGACCTCTACTGTCGAGAACCTAGGCAGATCATGCATTCTGTCCGGTCCCATTCCAACTTCAAAACATGGCAGTGAACGTTTCAGCCGTCTTTACAGCTTACATCAGTGGCTTTTAAATTTCTCTACTGCAACCGGCCAGGGTTATGTTAACAACTTTGTTTCATTCTGGAAAAAATTCTGTCTGTATAAATCAGATGGTCTTCCCTAACATGAGGGGGACTGGTCAGCTGATAACGAATATAATACAGTTTATTGCATATGAGGTGCCACCCAAGTATGATTGACTATCTTCCCCAGGAGCCAGCTACACCTACACCTGTTGTCCCCCCTTGCCATCAGCTCAAATACTCTCTATACCAGTAATATCGCCATGCTGAAGGACCAAGGCACGTTCGGTGCAAGGACGGAGTCGGTTGTCCCTTCTATCTGTTCCTATGCAAAAGCACAATGCCCCGCCCCACCCTTTACATACCGGAGCGCCCGACGATTCCTCTAAGTCCTCAACCCCCTTAAGTTTGCACTACTAAATATAAGGTAACTTTCAAGTAAGACCTTTTATATTAATGACTTGGTCTCTCAGCATGAACTGAACTTTCTCATTTTAACTGAATGCTGGTTAAACGCTGGTGCTACTGCAACTCTAGTGGAATCCCAGCTAACAATTTTTGGTTCCCAAAACGTTTTGGTAACGTTTGTTTTTGGTTGCGGAAACGTTCCCTGAAGGTTAGTTTTTGGTTAGTCTGTGGTTAGTTTTTGGTCGAAACGGCAAGTTTTGTGAACGTTTTGTAAACGTTAGTTTTTGGTTTGGTCGAACGTTCTCTGAACGTTCCCTGAACGTTCGCCTAACATTGCAACCTTTAGATAACGTTCCCCTAACGTTGTAACCTTTAGATAACGTTACCTTAACGTTCCCCTAACGTTGTAACCTTTAGATAACGTTACATTAACGTTCGCCTAACGTTGTAACCTTTAGATAACGTTACCTTAACGTTCCCCTAACGTTGTAACCTTTAGATAACGTTACCCTA
Source organism: Gymnocephalus cernua (assembly GCA_023631565.1). Classification (NCBI taxonomy): domain Eukaryota; kingdom Metazoa; phylum Chordata; class Actinopteri; order Perciformes; family Percidae; genus Gymnocephalus; species Gymnocephalus cernua. The sequence goes on along the minus strand of CM042425.1, from coordinate 37,955,632 downwards.
ACGTTCCCCTAACGTAACCTTTAGATAACATTCCCCTAACGTTGTAACCTTTAGATAACGTTACCTTAACGTTCCCCTAACGTTGTAACCTTTAGATAACGTTACCCTAACGTTCCCCTAACGTTGTAACCTTTAGATAACGTTCCTCTAACGTTGTAACCTTTAGATAACGTTCCCCTAACGTTGTAACCTTTAGATAACGTTACCCTAACGTCCCCCTAACGTTGCAACCTTACATAACTGTGTGAGCAGGAATGAATTATTATATATTGGCAGGAATGAATGAACAGGCAAACTTGATCGGATTTAAAACTTTAATATAAAATTAAAAATACAAAACAATATATAAACAGGCCTGGAAATGTAGAGCAAATGTAGTGTGCAAAAAATATATATATACAAAAAATACAATGATGAATGGAAAAAAACAAAAATAGGGCTCCATGGCTTAGTCCCTCTCAGCTGGCCTAAAAAGAAAGAAACAAAAGTTTGATGTCATACTAAGAATCAATACGTTGACAAAAGCAAGACTAATTGCCTTACTAACAACTCTGTTCACATCATATAGAAGAATTTCAATTTACCGTCTGTGTGGGGCAAACTTCAATGCTAGCCCGATCAAGTCCTCCACTCCTGCTGCAGTCAGCGTGGGGAAGTTCTTCTGTGAGGCCGCTAGAGTAGAAGTCAAAATGAAGCAAAGTTACAAGTCAAATTAAAACTTCTCATCAGCCAAGCTAAGCATAATACTGATGTGAACAATAAAATAGCACATGCCTGTTATAACCCTGCATATAGTCAGGTCATGGAAGGCCTTCTTAGCCTTTCTTCCCCGCAGGCTATACTGCTTCAGCACATCGTTGGTTGCCACTCGCCGTAGCATACGCCGGACTGTAGAGCCTGAGGTCGGACCTTCAAGTGTTGCCAGGAAAAGTTGCTTTCGAAAAACATATAGAAATACAAATTATACATGTGGAACAAAGTGGGGAGCTTGTACAATCTCATTTTGTAAGATAAGTCAGTTCAGTTACAATGATATTTGAAGTTATGCAATTATATAGTGTTGATCTTAGGGCACTTAAATACCATTTTGTTCCTCCTCTCCTGTTGACTGAGACTCCTGCAGCTCGGTGACTGTTGAGCAGGGCGACAGCAACATGTCATCGACTGGAGCAGAGGGAGGGGACTGGGAGCTCCTTAAGGGCATAAGCAGCTCATCCATCTTTTCCTCATGTGTCCATCCGTTGTGCCATGCGGGTAATGATGTCCTCATGGCTATGGAAAACTTTATGGTTTTAGTTGTTATACATGATATACTTACTGATATAAACAACTTAAGTGAGTCTTCTTACCTCTCATTTCCGTCTCCATGGCTGAGCCACCTCCCTCTGTGTGATGAGTTATCCTGTTTACAACAACAAAACAGTTGAGTTACTCTCAAGGTCCTTGTCATGAAATTGTATTAATTGGAAATGGAAAATTCAAAGCAACTGTACCTTCAACTGGGTCCCAAGATGAAGTGGCAGGCCGAGCTTGTGTTACAATAGACCCTCCCCAACTCTGGGCTACCAGCAGGTTCCCTGTGTGGTGTTGACTCATCTAAAAATAAAGTAGATGTAAATATTGGTCAGGTCATTTAGGTACGTTTCTTGTACATGCAATTGCAAAAGATTAACCTATGCTGATACATTAGACAATCGCTAAAAACTAAACAAATCATCAGAACAGTAACGTGATATGCACCAGATTGAAAGTCAGTAGTTCCATGGTAGGAAATATGACTGGTTTCTTAAATGCATGCATAAATGTAAACTTACAGACAGGGCTTCCAGACACACGCTCCGTCCTGGAATGCTTTCTTCCTTGTGGAATGGATTCATCTGAAATAAAAGACCATACAGTTTGTACTGATTGCAAAATAATATTTTAATTGTGTAAATAATGTTCAGTTTCGTGAACAGAGCTTCTCTTAAAACATCCATGGCTTTATCTCTTATCCACGTTACAGGCTTTACAGCATACAGCCCTCGGATGTATCGTAAGATAAGTGTTAAACCCTAAACCCACATCGGCTCTTAGGGACACATAAGATATTAGCTACGTTAGCTAGCTACCTAGCTCCATTATTTAGCTTGAGCCCCCGGCAGTATGGGGAAGCACTAATGACGTTGCGTCCATGTAAAAGGCTTTACAGCATACTTATGATACATCCGAGGGATGAATGTATGTAGCTGTAGCTACATTCATCCATCGGATGTATCATAAGATAATAATACCATGGATGTATTAATAGAACACATGGTGAATTAGCTGCAGCCTCCAATTTGAACGTGCATTCAGTGAGTCCAACTGAGTTCAGCTCGACTCGCTGTATAATGCTGGCACCCATGTCAGAGCTTTCTTAAAGTTGTTTACCAAAATCTCTCACCTTGTTGTCCATGTTCCTTATGTCGTCTAAAACATCACCGAGGGAAAGTTCAGTCTCTGTCGCCAACTTTGATGTATCCATAGGCTAGCTAGCTAGCTGTTTCCCGCGTTAGCATTCGGGCTAGCACTGCTAGCCTAGCAGTCTGTTGACGGTCGACAATGTCTTTCTTGGCATCTTTGTCCTACCTTGCGTTATAACACCGCTGGTGAGGTGTAGTCAGCATATGTTTTAGTCAATGGCAGTATTTTAGTTAGAATTTGGGACCAAAACGAACGGAGCTAGAGAACGGTGTGCCGCTCGCGTGGCGTGTGTCACTGCGCGATGTGAGTCTCAACACGATCTGAGTCGCGTCGATTTGCGCATGCTCAGATTTAAACAATTTACGGCATAACGACAATAACAGAAGATGGGAACAGCAATAATCGAAGATATAGAAGGTGGAAATCATTTCAAAAACGTTTTAGTTATCAAATGATATCTATAATTGTTTGATTGCTAACGTTAGCTCAAAACGCCATTCAAATAACAGCCGTTGTTGTGTTTGATTGCCAACTTGTAGCCAGCAGTGAACCAACTTGGTCATGTAGCTCCATGTTCACTGACTTTTTTTATTTTTTATTAACTGACGTGAGGGATCATGCCGTGAACATGTGATGTGTTACGCTAAATAATACATTACTGCCATTTCCATCTTCCATATCTTCGATTATTGCTGTTCCCATCTTCCGTTATTGTCGTTATGCCGTAAATTGTTTAAATCTGAGCATGCGCAACTCGACGCGACTCAGATCGTGTTGAGGACTCAGATCGCGCAGTGACAGGGTGCACTGTTCGCCGGTGTACATACGGAAGTTAGGACAGACCTTCGGTTACCTGAAAGCAGACAGCCTTCCCCCTACTGGCGCGGGGGTGTAACGGTTGGCTTTGTACACTGAACCGAGCCTGTTAGAAGTGAAATGAAGAGGTGAATTTTCATAGTTGTGAAAATCGTTGTAAGATAGCCTGTTGTTTTAAGTAGTTTCATCTAATGCAGTTAAAAACTACGGAAGCCATGGATTTAAAAAAAAAAATAATGTATGCACTGTTATCTCGTGATAACGACTTATTAATTCGTTATCTCGATATAACAAAGTTTGTTTTCTCAAGATTTTGTTTTTGTTTTCTCGAAATTTCTTTTTTTGGTTTTCTCAAGATTTTATTTTATGGATTTTTTTTGATTTTTTTTTTTTTGTGCCTAAGACACCCTTCCATTTAACCCGGGGAATGTGGCTCCATAAGCGGATAGAAATCTGCCGTATCTCCCTCTACTTCTCCGGTCAAATACTTGGAAAAAAATCCCACTATGACACCCTTCCATTTAACCCGAGGAAGAGGCTCCATGAGCGGATAGAGGTCTGCCGTTTCTTCCTCCTAATAAAATAAAATCCCACTAAAACAGCCTTCAATTTAACCTGCAGAAGAGGAGGGAGAAACGACAGACCTCTATCCGCCCATGGAGCACATTCCCCGGGTTAAATGGAAGGTTAAAAAAAAAGAATCTTGAGAAAACAAAAACAAAATCTCGAGAAAACAAACTTTGTTATATCGAGATAACAAATTAATAAGTCGTTATCACGAGATAACAGTGCATAAAAAAACCCCACAAAACTATTGTTTTTTTAGCAAAATTGATATCAGCCTAAACATACATATATTTTCTTGCTATGCTGTTTATCTTACTTAGCTACATTTTATAAGACCAGTCATTTGGAGCTGGTTTGAATAAACATTTTCAAAACCGCACTCAGAACAACCAAAAACAACCAAAAACAACTAAACGGTAACGTTGTACGTTTCAGTTGGTTGGTTTCCCTAACGTTGAGGGAACGTTATAACCCTGAGGAAACGTTACCTCAACGTTAGTTTTTGGTTTGGTTCGAACTAACCTTTAGATAACCAAAAACTAACGTTATCTAACGTTCCCTAAACGTTTTGTGTTAGTGGGGAAGCCTCCCTTCCAGATTACAATTAGAGACAGAATTACCTGTTGAGAAGAAAGCAGGCAACTTCGGCATCCCTTTTAAAATCCTTGCTCCTCATCAGCTCTTTCCATCTTGGAAAAGCCACAACAATATTAACTTTGGTCGCGTTGCTTTGCCTGTCACGTTGTCATTTTAATTTCCTCTGCGATTCAGTTACATGTCCTCGATAATAGACGCAACAGGCTTTCAAATCTGCCGGCGGTGAGTTACCATAGACAGTATATATATATGAGTTACAAGTAATCTTCTCTTCTCTCCCTCCCTCCCTGGCATACGTCACAGTCAGTGCCACTGAGTGAAAAACGCAAAATGCGGAGCAGTATCGCCTGTATGTCCATACGGGCTACCATTGTTCAAGATGGCGCATGACTATGGAGCGTCTACCCAAGGGGCCAGGCTTCTCTCCTCAGAGTGAAGCCTCCTATGGCGCCATTTTGATGCTAATAAGCCATCACCTCCCGTTAGCATCCCATTCACTGCCATTCATTTTGGCGTCACTTTGACAGCCAATGACTTATCTATATCTATCTATATCTGAAGCGTTTCAAGACTTCATTTGTCCCTCGTTTATTTCTAAAGAAACACGACAATGTATGAAAGGCTCCATTACCTTGTACCTCATGTTATGGCTCCGTAGCAGACGTTTTTATAAAAATAGGCTAACGATTGTGTCATAACCACGCGACGTACTGTCGCATACAACAAAATATGTTACCACAGTTATGCGGACGACACACAAATTTACATAACCTTATCGCCAGGAGACTATAGTCCTATACAAACACTGACTAAGTGCATTGAACAAATTAATGACTGGATGTGCCAGAACTTTCTTAAATTAAATGAAGAAAAAACTGAGGTGGTTGTTTTTGGAGCAAAAGAGGAACGATTAAAAGTCAGCGCTCAGCTTCAAACGACAATGTTAAAAACAACAGACAAAGCCAGAAATATTGGTGTAATTATGGACTCAGACCTGAATTTCAACAGCCACATTAAGACAATTACAAAGTCATCCTATTACCACCTTAAGAATATATCAAGGGTAAAGGGACTTATGTCTCAGCAGGACTTGGAAAAACTTGTCCATGCTTTCATCTTCAGTAGACTGGACTACTGTAACGGTGTCTTTACAGGTCTCCCTAAAAAATCAATCAGACAGTTGCAGCTGATTCAGAACGCTGCTGCTCGAGTCCTCACTAAGACCAAGAAAGTGGATCACATCACTCCAGTTCTGAAGTCTTTACACTGGCTTCCTGTGCCTCAGAGAGTTGATTTCAAAATACTTTTGCTAGTTTATAAATCATTAAACGGTTTAGGTCCAAAATACATTTCTGACCTGATAGTCAACTACGAACCACACAGACCTCTCAGATCGTGTGGGACAGGTCTGCTTTCTGTCCCCAGGGTCAGAACTAAACAGGAAGAAGCAGCATTTAGTTTCTATGCTCCACATATCTGGAACAAACTTCCAGAAAATTGCAGGTCCACTGCAACTCTCAGTTCTTTTAAATCAAGGCTGAAGACCTTTCTTTTTGATGTTGCCTTTCGTTAAATAACTATCCATTTCTTATACTTTCATTGCTTATTTTATCTGCTTTTATATAACTGTTTTTAACTGCTCTTTAATGTTTAATTTCTTATGCTGCACTGTAACTTTGATTATTGTATTTTGATTGTCTTCATGTAAAGCACTTTGAATTGCCCTGTTGCTGAAAAGTGCTATACAAATAAAGCTGCCTTGCCTTGCCTTGCCTTGCATAGTACAGGAATTACCGTATAGTACAGGAGAAGCTCGCAGGCAGTTTCAACGTACATTAGCTGATTAGTTTAATTACTAATGTTAACTAGCATTTAAGTTAACAATAATTAGCCTGTGCCTATGTTATCTCCTTACATATACCTACGCTCTCCGTCTCTGCAAGATTCAGAATGATTGAGATTCCTCTTGGCACAGCTACCAGAAGATAAACAACTTGCAGACACGTTGGTCACGTCACATCTACGGCGGGAAGCTAAGTTTGCAGCTGCGCAGTAACGCTCAGTAACACTTTCCCATCAACGGAAAAGGGCTGATAAGAGGCTTCACTTGTCTCCGTCAAAAACAGCGGGATCGCTGTGTCCATTTTATATACTGTCTATGCATCTACCCCAGTTCATGTAAGCGCAATTGTAAAATTTCAAGCCAATAGGAATACTTGGAATTGATGGTTGTGGTCAATATTCATAAAAAAGGACAAGTTTGTGAAGGGCAATACATATTTTGATAATAAACAACTACAAATGTTACACACTGGGGCTTTAAGGAATTATTTTCCATTCTGTGTAACCACGTTCTTTTTATTATTAACATGTCACTTGTACAAGGTATGGTACCAGCAGTATTTAAATCAGCAGTCATAAAACCATTACTTAAAAAGCCCAATTTAGACCCTCATGTTCTGCAGAACTATAGACCTGTATCCAACTTACCATTCATGTCCAAAATTCTTGAGAGGGCTGTTGTGGAACAACTTACTGCTCACTTATCTGACAACAGCCTATTTGAGAAATTTCAATCTGGTTTCCGGTCTGGTCATTCCACGGAAACAGCCCTGACGAGAGTTACAAATGATCTTTTACTTTCATGTGATGATTGTCAGGCATCATTCCTATTACTCCTCAATCTGAGCGCAGCTTTTGACACAATAGATCACACTTTACTTCTCTCCCGGCTTGAGAAACATGTTGGCATAAAAGGGACAGTACTTTCTTGGTTTAATTCTTACTTATCCAGCAGATCTCAGTGTGTCATTTTTAATAAATCCTCCTCTGAACTGTGCGAGGTAGGCTGTGGAATACCACAAGGGTCAGTACTGGGCCCTATGTTGTTCTCCATTTATATGCTCCCCCTTGGTTCCATCATCAGCAGCTTTGATGTTCAGTTTCATTGTTACGCAGATGACACACAGCTATATATTCCTCTTCTACAAAATAACCATTCACAGATTCATAAATTACAGACATTTCTGGCAGAGATTCAAAATTGGATGGGCAAGAATTTCCTGCTGCTGAATGCAGACAAAACAGAGCTGCTCATAGTGAGGCTAGCCAAAAGTAGCACCCCTGCAGTGAAACAAACTTTAAATTTTAACGACTGTGTGATCACAGAGAGTGAGACTGTTAAGAACCTAGGTGTCATTTTTGACCAGACTCTAACCTTCCACCCACATATAAAGGATATCACTAGGACCGCCTTTTACCATCTAGGCAATATTTCTAGAATAAGACCTATGTTATCAATGCATGATGCAGAAATACTAATTCATGCATTTGTCTCATCAAGACTTGATTACTGCAACGCAGTGTTCTCTGCTCTCCCTGCCTGTATGACCAAAAGTCTCCAGCTCGTACAAAATGCGGCAGCCCGAGTTTTGACTAAGACAAAAAAATGTAGCCACATTACACCAGTTCTGGCTGCTCTACATTGGTTACCTGTGCAAGCCAGGGCTGATTTTAAAGTTCTTCTTTTGACTTACAAAGCCCTAAAAGGACTTGTGCCTGCCTACCTAAGTGAGCTACTTACACCATACATCCCAGCAAGCCCCCTTTGTTCTATGGATGCTGGTCTCCTGATCATCCCAAATATTAAAAAAAAGTCAGCTGGTCACCGGGCCTTTGCCTTTCGTGCACCCTCCCTCTGGAATGGTCTTCCATCCAATGTTAGAGAGGCAGGCTCAGTGGACATTTTTAAATCCAGACTTAAAACATTTCTTTTTTCAAACCTCTGAATTTTTGTTTTATTGTTTATTTTGTTATACATTATCCTTCATTGTTTTATTTCATGTTTTAACAATTTTAACCTTGATTGATTGATAACCTTTGAATTTTTTGTTTTATTGTTTATCTTGCTATACATTATTCTTTGTTGTTTTATTTAATGTTTTAACAATTTTAACCTGTGTTGTTCCAATTATATTCCTTTTTGCATTGTTGATTTTATATTTCACAGTTAACTTTGTCTTTTACATGTGCTAAATTATTGTTGTGAAGTGTTCTGAGACCGTGGTCCATGGTGATAATTCACTATAAATAACAATAAATTAAAAGTAATCAAAAATTTGTTAATTAGCAATCCTCCTATTGTCAGGGTCCCACCGTCACCTTCACTCACTCCTCCTTGTGCACAATCCCCATCAGCACCGCTCACTCCTCCCATCCGTTCTCAGTCTCCTCCAGTGCCGATCCTGACCTCCCTGGGGCCCTAAGCAAAATTCTATTAAGGGGCCCTCTACCTGACCCGTGATGCCGTGAGCTATGTAAACCATTTGCCATTGCCACACAGTCACACCTGACACTTCAGTGCTCCCAATACAATCCTCCCTCCTTTAAACAAAACAGTCAAAGAATAAGTACAACAATATAGAACAAAATGAGGTTCAAACCAACAATATTTATTGAATAGAGTATGTTCTATAATATTAAGATAACAAGTGAATATTATTAAATAAGTGAATATTAACGTAAACATAAATAAGAAGAAAATAATAAATTATAACCCTGAACTTTGGCTTTTGGGATTAACTTTAGTTCTCTCTACAGCCTGGGCATTTTCAGCATCAGTATGGGCACCACCACTATTTGGACTGTCTAGAATAAACTGAGAAGAATATCACATAGTTAGTTAAGCAGTCATTTACACTACTCGTTACATGTTACAAATGTGTAAACATTTGAATGTTTGAATTAAAATCATCAAAATATTCCTTTTCTGCACTTTCTTGTAATATTTAAATAGTGAACTAGTGATGCAGATATCAATAATCCCTGTGAGTGATATCAAGAATTAACTTTTGTACAAGTGAAAATGTAATTCCTGATATCAAAAATAGACATTGGTAGGTAAAAATTAACTAAGGGAACCTACTAGTAAAAATAATCAAGAATTCACTTTGCAAATGGTAAAAAAATCGAATTCTTGATATCAAAAATGCATAAACTGTGAATAAATAAAAGCTAAAATGGTTATGGCCATAGCATGTTAAAGTTTGTATTTATTTATTATTATGCATGTTGAAGCAATTCTTGATTTATGGTTATTGTTATGTGCATCCATGTTGACCAGTATGTCCAGCTAATCAACATTTTAAATTCAATATAGCCTATAAATCAATGTCAAATTGTCAATACATTGCTTTCCATCTTGCATAATTAGTGCAGTTGTTTAGAGTTTTTAACTACACATTGTCTGAGACTAGATAATCAGTGTCTTAAAAGTATGTATAATGTGTACTTTGATGAGGAGTGCCATCATTCACGCCCATATATTGTAGCCTACAGTCTGTCTGGTCTTCACATATATTTCTGCTTGGAAAATGCGCGTTTCAATTCATGCACGCGCCTAACGCTCTGTGCTAGATAAACACTGTTGCACTTTGTCGTTTATCAAACGTAATAAATAATTGTATTTTACTCTCACTTTTGTCAGGCACAAAGTCCCAAAACACAGCAAGGAAGGAAGTGACTGGCGTTAGCAGCTAGACAAGAGATGCACTGCCTGCCTGCCCAGCTAGGTTAGCAAGACCGAAAAAAAAGCACAATAGAAATGCACATAAACATAACTTTACTTTGCTGACATCAAACTTGGAGAGGAGAGAACACAAGTTTACCTGATTGTTGCTCCCGCAATTCACTCTCATGGTGTTTTTTTCTTCCTCTTTTCGTGACCAGAAGGATAGTGTCGCTTCATTTTGTCATGGATGTTGTAAACATTAATTGACGCGCTATGACACAAGGGTGAGGCGGGGCCTCGAGTAATTTGCGGGGCCCTACGCAGCTTGCTTAGTGAGCGTATAGGGCGGATCGGCTTTGGTCTCCTCAATACTAATCACCCGCAGCTGCACCTCATCAACCCTCTTAATCAGTCCACCACCTGCACCTCGTTAGTCCTCCATCTTTATATTCAGCACTCTCAGTCACTCTTTGTCTGGTCTCGTCGTTACAAGACACATAGACTCTCTCCTGCTACTTACCTGTCACCTACCTGAAGATACTTACCAGTGTTCATCTTGCCGTCCCCTTCCTGCCGTCATCTCCTCACCAAAGACTGACTAATCTCCAGTTGAGTTCATTCCGCCCCTCTCTTCACCCGAGTGTCCAAAACATACGGCCTCAGATCAGATGAAACGATTATAAAATCGATCATTGACCTTCGGCCTAGGGTGCTCTGGTACCAAGTACACTTATGAGCATCCCTATGTTCGAACATGGTGTTTGTTATAGACAATCCATGACTAGCACAGAAGTCCAATAACAGACAACCACTCTGGTTTAGATCAGGGAGGCCGTTCCTCCCAATCACGCCTCTCCATGTATCTCCGCCATTGCCCACATGTGCGTTGAAGTCCCCCAGCAGAACTATGGACTGAACTCTTGTTTGGTGCATATGCACAAACAACAGTCAGAGTTTTCCCCCCAACAACCCGCAAGCGTAGGGAGGCGACCCTCTGGTCCACCGGGGTAAACTCCAACTCTATCGCCCAGTGTGATCCTATTTGTAGCAATCCAATTGTCTGATAATCATCCTTAATCACCTTAATTCACAGAATAATGTTAATACTGGATCTCCAACGCAACTCTTTAATCAAACCAACCCATTGCATAAACAAATACTCCAATGTGCAACTCTCTATAATATTTACATCAAATAATCATACATCATTTATTGATCAAATACATTAATTGATCAGTCCTTTACCAAGTCTCCTGCTCTCTTTATCCCTCTTCTCCTGATCTTTGTTTATGTCTCTCCTCTTTCTGTCGCCCTCTCTCTTTCCTCTATCTCTACATACTTACTTAAAACTAGAGTTGCAAAGCTGAATCAATTAGTTGTCAACTATTAAATCAATCATCAACTCTTTGTTAATCGTTTAATCAGCCTGAGTCGTTTTCTATGAAAAACAGGAAAACTTCCCTGATGTCAGCGTGTTAAAGGTGAATATGCTCCAGCTTCTTATCTCCTCTGTGACAGTAAACCGCTCTTCTCTCACACCACAGGAGAACAACAAAGAAACAGACACAAATGTAGCCTTATATGTACCCAATAAACCATTTCAACCAAACTACAAGTAATTTGGTATAATACTTACATATTATCTGCCAACACACTAGGCAATTTTATATCTTAAACAAATGCTTTCCTCCTTTCAGCACCAATTTATAACTTCATAGAAAGTCTTCAAATTTTTTGGAACTGGAAATCATCACAGCTGTTCTGTCAACTAACCAAGTATCCAAGCAGCCAATCATTTCAATTGAACTTAAAGGCCTATACATTAACTAAAACCCCAACTTTGATTATTTGATTTTCATAATTCTTAATGGTTTCTAAAAATTACATCCAAACCAGGTCAGTCTGATTTTCCATCAGAATTGTATTAATTTGCTATGTTTCTTCACAAGGATCGGATTTATTCGTACCGTTTCCCATTTTCACAAATGTCACCCATTTCTTTGATGCAATGACGTGACCACATATAACAGTGGGGAACCTTAGCGAACCCTATACAATTATCACATTTTGAATTATTTTATTCCTTGTAAAATCATTTTAAACACATTAAGTGGTCCAACGTTTTTAGGATGGCAAATGTAATGCCCTAGAGCCCAACAAACCCCTCGTCTCTAACTTTCAATGGAGGTAGAGGCTGGAAATGTTCTTCCAGGATGATCAGTCCCTGTGTTCTGGGCTCCCGACAAAAATCACGCATGCCAACTGTTCATCATTCACCTTTTTTCTTCCACTTTTTTCTTTCAGGCCTGAGCCTTGTTTCACCCCCTTTTATCCTCAAATCTTTCTCCCATTCATCTTGCCCTGGAGATATCTCCTCTGGGTTCTTAATTGCACTTTGGTTACACACAGACTTGAGTACACACACACACACACACACACACACACACACACACACACACACACACACACACACGCACAAATGCACACATGGCCGGACCACAGAACATCAATATGCATACATTATTATCTTATCTTTCTAGGCCTGCCAGTAGTTACTCATTTACTCCCTTTCTCCTCACTTTCTTCTCTATGTCCAGCCCTAAACCCCCTTTTTTTCCTACTTGTATTCTCAATTCTTCTCCTATTTTTCTATACTTACACAAGTAAGCAAAATTCTGACTCTAGTGTCATTTCTCTAGGTGTTTATGACTTCTTACCCAAATTTCAAACCTTAGTGGTCTCGTCCTGTCCCCTGTACATGCAGTTTCTTCTTCTAAAATAGTCTCACACAGACACACTCCTCAGCTTTCAACTGCCTGTGGGAAGCACTCACATACATAACCTCTTCATCTATCAACATAACTCTCATCTATAAATTTAATGAATCTCACTCAAATAGTTTTATAATCAACAACATCCACTTAACAGACAGAATATCCAGGTCAACCTCCCTCCATGCAGTTCAAAGCTGGCAGGGAGTGGCTTAGACATCTGTGTAAGCCCAACGTCCTAAAATTTCACACATGCGCAGTTCATTCGCCATAGTGACCAGCACCCAAGCGGAGTGATTGACGCATCCTTTCACTTATTTTAACAGATTCATAAACATCCTCTCAAACGGAGCACATACGTTTTCTAACTGAACAGAACACAACATTCTCCCTAGCTAACCAACTGAATCTCCTGTTCTCTACCAAAAAATATATAGATACATCTACAGTTTATATCACACACAGCCAAAGCACACGCACTTACACACACGAAGACTAGGTAAACATTCACAGCCACATTTTGACACACAGCAAAGACAAAGCCATTCCAAAAACACAGACAACATTCAACACTGGATCCTCTTACTCAATGAATGCATACTATTCCTAAAAGCATGCTTTTCGCCACTCCTATATTTTCCTTTGTCCTTTATTATTTCCTAAATTGTTGCTACCTGAGATGTAAAACTTCCAGATGAATGCTACTTCAAACATCATCCGTCAATGCCCGTACCGAGAGGTAAACGCTTCATTTGGAATTTCACTCATTCATCTCGAGGTGTAAATTTCAACGTTAACTACTTCAACAAAATTCATCAACATGTACGAATCGTACCCAACACATTATTTGCCACACCTCCAGTTCCTAAAAACTGACCTGAAATTTCGCCTAGTACTTTTCCAGGTTTTATGGCCAACCTAACGTCGCCTCACCGGAGCTTCTATCAAATTAGCGGCGTCCTTAATCCTTTTTCCTTATTTTTATTCATGCCAATTTTCCCTAGGGCCCAGGGTTATCTCTCTCTTTTTCCTTTATTCTAATTCAACTACTTCTTAAAGCCTGCTTTTACGCAGACAGCTCACACATACAGCCTCCATGAACTAATTGACACCCAAATTTGTGAGTAATTCTCACCCTATTTTGCATGCTCTTGAAGCGGAAGTCAGTCCGTCGAAGTCTGTCCGTGATGTAGCAGGTCACAAGACTCCCTTTCTTTAAAACCATGAACATGTTCCAATATTTACATAATAGCTGTATAATGGCAAACATTTTTAGAGTCCCTTCCTCTAAAATCTCTTTCAAGTGCCTATCTGAATATTCATTGGTGAACCTTTCCACTTGAACATTGTTCTAGAAATCCCCCTCTTATTGCACAGTTGTACTCATCCAGTTAAATAACTGCATGAAAGTATAGTCAACCTTTTAATGTTAATGTTAAAGATGGGAGACATTGTAAAACAGCTTTGATATGCTGATAAGATGTGATACAGTGCTTCTCCTGATACCTCATTCTTATGCTCTGGACACAATGCTTTTTTTATTAAAAGCTGCTGAGGATCCAAACTCAGCTTGCTATCATTTCAAAAAGCTTTTGCTGCAATTTATCTTTCAGCGCAGCGCCATGAATTTAAAATGTTGTGAAATGCACAGCCAACGAGGTTTGTCAAGTCTATTTCTATCCTACTATTGTCTATTTCATTCCTGCTATTTTACTGGTGAAGGACCAGTGTGGACCAGTCAGCCAACCACAGAGCCAACAATTACAGTGCTGAGCAAATACAATGTAAGTCAAGAGCAAACATTTTCAGTCTTGTTGCTATTTTTTGCAACAAAATATACACAATAAGATCTAAGCTTCAAACACCTCATACCTATAAATATTCAATTGTGTATATTACTTTAGTATAGATAACATTACCACTACACTTATATACTATGTATAATGTAATGTTTAACTTCATATAAATAATATTCTAATAATAAAGAAGATGGGAAGCCAGTTTAGACATCAGGTACAAAAACACAAAAGCCTAACATACTTATTGCTCTTTTCCTCATCCATTTCTAAACATAATACACTAAACTTTCATGCACATACATTTCTAAAACAACTGACACAATTACTGTATATATCCCCATTGCTTTGAAAGCTTTTTGGATAGTTGTTAGTATTTCTATCATTCCTGTTCTAATCCTTTGCTCTAAGGGGAGGTTGCAGCAACAAGGATGACATATTACATTACATGTCATTTAGCTGACGGTATTATCCAAAGCGACTTACAATTGCTACATATGTCAGAGGCCACACGCCTCACAACTAGGGGTTAAGTGTTTTGTTCAGGGACACATTGGTTGATGTATCACAGTGGGAAATGAACCCAGATCTCCCACACCAAAGGCATGTGTCATATCCACTGCACTATCACCACCCATCAAATCAATTATATATTTATGATTTATTAAGCTGCTTTTTATAAAAGTAAAAATAGAAATACAACAGCGTAAAAAGAGTTCACTACAAGCGCCATTATGCAGAAAGACTCAATTCAATGTTATATTGTAATATATAATATTGGATTATATGCAATAATATGTAAGCAGGATTTGAATGCTGTGGCTGGTTGAGGTGTTAAGTTAATATAAACTATTTTAGTGTTAAGATTTAGTAGTATGTTTTGCAAGTAAAATCTTAATCTGTAAAGTAACCACTAACTCAAGCTGTCAGATCTCAGTGGTGGAAAAGATGTATGAAGTAGCATAAAATGTCAATATGATCAATAAAATCAAGTACCTCAAACATTTTTTTAAGTACAGTACTTGAGTAAATGTACTTCATTCCCTTCCACCGCTGACTATGTTAAATCACTTAAAGGAAATGTTTCCTCAAGATTCCTGCACTTGTTTGATTACCAGTTTAATGCAACTCTTCAGTGGCCACATTTGGACTGCAAATGTATTTATGAGTCTTCAGAACTGCCTATTCTTATCCGTGGTGTACCAATATCTCATAGTTGAGTTTCAACACATCAACAGTACAATGGAAGGACATCCTGGAATTTATGGGTTTAAGCAAATATACTAAGTGAGTATTGTAAACATATTAAAAAACCTTAAACTCCCAGTGAAAATAATTAGTTCTGTCCACTCAGTCAGTTATGCACAATGTGTTTTAATGCTCTGCTAAGTGTGAACTTCTGTTAGAGATAAACACTTAATGCAAGAACAGTTTGTCAAATATACATGTGCATTCATCAATAAATAATTGGACATGCATGCATAAATAATCCTTATTTTTCTCGCAGAGCAGCTCACACATTTGCCTCTCTGGCTGAAACTAATAAATAGCGTCTTGCTGAGATACCCATGTCTCACGTCTTTCAGCTGCCTCCTATGTGGAGCCTTTATCGGGAAGTGAGTCATTCCCTCCTGCTCCTGTGTTGGTGGTGAAGAGATGAGCTGCATGACCCCAGTGCATGATTAATTAGGGATCATTATTCCATCTCCGCTCTCCTCAGTGGGTGCTGTGCTTTTGTCCTCGATTTCATTAGCATAGCTGCACTACCAGCCGCCTTTTGACGTGACTCTGGAACATGGGAACGTGTGTGTCGCCGAGGTCTGGCAGAGGCTGTCCGGTATTCTGATCGGATGCTCTGGTGTTATTCTAATGTTTCTTTCTTCCCCGCGAGACGAAGGCGAAGAAGGGAAGCATACAAGGAAGGAAGGAAATGTTCAATGGGTGACAGCAAGGGTGTCATTAGACCTTTTTAGAGGGGTATGATCACATGTGTTATTGTGCCCTAGTTAGAAAGTAGCTTATTCATTGAAAGACACAACTAAACAAAGTTTCAAATTAACATTCATTCATCAAAAAAACAAGCAGTATTCCAATTTCTTTATGGACCGGTGGTGTACTGGTTTGGACATTTAGAGGAAATATTGCCTTCATTAGATACTTTGCTAATACAGAATGTTTTCAGCAGCAGATTTTGAATGAGTCAGTAAAGCTACTGTATAAGAAACATGTGTTATCAGTTATGAAGAGAAGGTAACGAGGGTCCTATTTTTTGTGTGCTGACAATAAATATAATCCAGGCTGATGCCATTTTAACCAGGTCATATGATGTTGTTCTTATTATGGTTATATAATGTTATTAAGACTAATATTGGATGGCATTGCCTTGGATAACTCTTGCACTGAAATTTGGGGAATATAGTACATAAATTGAAACCACAATTGCATGCATTTAAATGATTGGCTGTCCTTATACCATACCTTAAAAATACAGCACCTTATTGTTAGCAGAGCAGGAGTTAATTTAAATCCAATAAAAGCATAATCTGAAAACACATCTGAAATTGAAATGCAATCCTGCCAAAGCATGTAATGACATGAGAGATGAAAGATACTCTAAAACATGGCATCAAATGAAATGTCTGAGGCTGATTATGATTTCATCTGTAGCACTGATGTTTAAAAAAATATATAGATATTTGTGTGTTTACAAGGTTTAAATGTTTCTTTTTCACATTTGAGTATTTTCAAAGATTCCTCATTTTCTTCTCACATCCAGAACAATTCTCAATTAGAGAAGCAGAGGGCAGAAGGAACAACAAATGAGTGAATAACTACAAGTGAATTACAACTCATCATTAATGGCAGAAATATAAAAAATCTAACCAACTCAAGGAATGACATGCTTGGGGACTCTCTCTTAGCATTTGTAAGTAAAGTCTCTCCTTCAGAAGTCCATACAGTATACAGTTGGCTTTTGATGTATTTTAGATCAAAGAAATATGTTTCTGAGATTCAAAAATACCTACTTCTCTTTTGCTGCCAGTCATGGAAATACACTTAAAAATGACTTACTGCAGCTTTAAATGTGATTTCCATGTAGCCCGATAATCCGACTGAATTGCCATTTTGTTCATTCAGCCTTAAATTGTGTCCAGGTCAGCCAATTTCTGTTTGACAGTGGGACCACACTGTTATAACCACTGTAACCATTATCAGAAAATGTAAGATAACTGGAACAGTTGAAGTCAAGGCAAGATCTGGAAGACCAAGAAAAATGTCCTATAGAATAGCCCTAGACCTGATGAGACATGATCAGACGAACCCACACATCACTGCAGAAAAGCTGCGAAAAAGAGTAGCAGTCACAGGTCTAGTTGTTCACCAGACAATATAATGAACACGGATTTACAACACAAAATCAATAATTTGAAGTATGCAAAAGAAAACCTTCAGAAGCCTGAACCTTTTTGCAAAAATGTGCTGTGGACTGAAGTTTTTTATCACAATCAAAGAAAGTATGTTTGGAGAGAAAAAAGGGTGAATATCTATAGAGAAGAACACCTTGCCAACTGTTAAGCATGGAGCTGGATCCATTGTTGTTTGGCAGCTGGGGGCACAGGAAACATTGTGCGGGTGGAAGGAAGAATAGATTCCAACAAATATCAAGACATTCTAGAGGCCGTCCAGACATTGAAGTTGAAGAGAGGTTGGGCCTTTCATCATGAATGACAATGAACCAAAGCATACTGTACCTCAAAATCAACCATGAAGTACCTTCAGGAAAGATGTATGTACGTTTTGGAATAGCCACCACAGTCCCCCAGACTTAAATATCATTGAAAATCTGTGAGGAGATATCAAACAAGCTGTGCATGCAAGGAGGCCGAAGAATATTTCTGAACTAGAGGTGTTGGGGGAAGGAAGACTCTTACAGGAGCTAGCTACCTACAGGAATTGTGCGCATTCTGTTTTAGTTGCCCCAAAGAGGAGTCGGTAGTAGCTGACCAGGTTCCCAAACGTTTTCAATTAAAATAAAATGTCATCTTTAACTAAAAAAATTTAACTACTGTACCATTTAGAGGTCAGATAAGCTTCTGTTCACTGTGATAAATACATCCGAGGATGTACCTGTAGTGTCACAATTCATCCTTGAGTGACTTTCCCACACACACTACTTCCGTAATAATTTAGCTCTGGAAAAGATATGCTGTGCCTCTGATTTTGGAGCTATTTTAGTCCAAGGAGGGATGCTCAATAACAGCATCAGTAAGCCCTAAGAGCTCACCCTTCTCTAGACACCTAGCCCGACAGCCACACACACCTTTTGATTACCTTTCATCTGGTGTGCTGCGGCCATCAGACACTCCAATTACATCTGCTAATGGTGCAGCCTCCTCTCCAGCCTGGCCTCTCATGTAGTTAGGTGTGAGGCAGCAGAGGTGAGAGGAAAGGAGTCAGGAGAGTACAACTTGTTGCTTTATGACTACGGTGTGGCAAAACTAAAGATGGGAAAAAAAGAGGAACAGCATATATTCAACCAAATCTGTGCCATTGGTGGCTTTACTCATGCACACCCCCAGTGCAGAAATCTGCTGCTGCGCTATACTAGGTTGTTACTTATAGACTTTATAAAATATGGATGTTGTTCCTATGACGTTGTTCCTATGACGTAGATGGAGCTGAGTTGCGCTTAATGAAGACTACAGTCTTCAAGAATTTTACTAAACATACACTGTATATCTCATATGTTCCCAAAATATCATTTGGCCTTGTGTTTTCATATGTTCAAATTGTATTTGCCTTATGATCACCACTACATTTTGCTACATGCCATGTGTCTCCTACACACACTGCTTTACAGCATCCTGGTGAAGGGTGAGTGAGGCCCCTCTGGATTATGTCAGTGGCTTTTACTGTGATACTCTAGCAGCACTCACACAGATAATGACACAAAAGCATTATCAAAGTGTTTCCTTCAGCTCCTGCAGAGATCGGTCTGGGAGGTTAATGTACAGTAGGGCAAGACCTCTTCATCCAGCAGAGACAGACGTCGTGCAACCAAAGAGTCCCCGACCCACTAAGGCTGCTCTAAAGACCCTGTGGCTGCAGGATCTCTACATGTGGGTGGGAAACCGCATCCACACATGCACATGGATGGTTTAAAAGTGAAGTAATTGTGACTGACTACATTTCTCAACCTTACGTTTTTACAATATAACCTGCACACTGACTATTGTCATTAACAAACCTACTGATTTGGTATTGTTCACATTCTTACTTGGTCCCCTTTAGTTTCATAACATTCTACCATCATTGGCCTCATACAAACTTAGTGAAAACATTTTGGATAAATGCAAAAAGACATATGGTTGAAGCCAAGTTAAAATGGCTGCTTAGCTCCTGCTGTTTTTTGAAGATTGACTATGACTAAGGATTATCTCCACAACTGCAACCATAGTTAAGGAGGCTATGCTACCATATAAATAACATAAAATGAATAAATATGTATACTTTCTCCTTAAGTCAGGCATCTTTTTTAAAGGAATAGTTTGATCAGTTGGGAAATAAGCTTTTTTTCCTCTTTGCTGAGTTAGATGAGGAGATTGATACCACTTTCCTTGTCGAGAGTGGTATCGATCTTCTCATCTAACTCTTGGAAAGAAAGGTTACACAGACCCTAAAGAAAGAAAGAGAAAGAGAAAGAAACGTAGTTTGTAGCTTTGAGAACATTTATCGTGCAAAACTGTAATTATACAACATAATGTTGCAGATATTAGTATAAAAGTTTCTGTACAGTAGTGCCGTGCCATAGACAGTAAAAAAGTGCAAGACGGTGACAGAGCACACTTGTGCGCACACAAACACACACACACACACACACACACACACACACACACACACACACACACACACACACACACACACACACACACACACACACACACACAGCGTTTCACTATCTTTGTGGGGATCCGTCATTGACATAATGCATTCCCTAGCCCCTTACCCTAATCTTAACCATCACAACTAAATGCCTAACCTTAGCCCTCACCCTTACCCTAACCAGAACCTAATTCTGACCCTAAAAGCAAGTCTTAACCCTCAAACAGCCCTTTAGACATGTGGGGTCCAGCATTTTGGCCCCACAAAGCTGTCCGGACCCCACAAGTATACTGTATTCCCGGTTTTTGGACCCCACAAATGTAGTTAAACAAGAACACGCACGCACGCACAATGGCTTTGTGAGTTACTCCAGCTATAAAACTCTGAGCATCAGCAGGCAACAGGATATCCTGCTGAGAAATGTGGCAGGGATAACAGCTGCCTCTGGTTTCTCTGGGCTCGCTCGATCATGTCCGATGGCACTAAAGCTTTCAGAGGACTGTCATGGAGCAGAGTGGGGCCATTATACACTCTCTCCACCGCTTCTATGGAAAAAAGATTGAGACCATCAGAGCAGCGCTGAGAGCTCCTGCACTGACAGACCAGGGCCAGGCAAAAGTGAATCTATCTGTGTCTGAGCTCTCCTCTCAACGGGAAGTCTTTGACATCTCTAGCCAGCTGTGCTGCGGGGGAGAGCTTCTTCCATCATGTTTATCGACTGGGAGCTGTCCTCTAATTGAAAAGAGCTTTTCACTTGGACTCCCTGTTCATGAATAACTCATCGATAGTGTTATGAATAACTAATTGAGTTAAAGATCAGACATGAATCCTTGCAGAACTTAGAGGGAACACTCCAGACTTTGCCTCATTAAAGAATGAACTGTAAATATCACCTTACCATCTGTCCACACTACAGACTAGGGTGGCACGATTCAGAAAATGTCCCGATTCAATATCGATTTTAAGGCTCACAATTCGATTCAAAATCAATTTTTGATTCAAAAACGATTCGATTAAAAAAACGATTCACAGTATGTAAATGTAGTTCCTTTTCCCATGTATGTATGTATGTATGTATGTATGTATGTATGTATGTATGTATATATATATATATATATATATATATATATATTAGGGCTGTCAATCAATTAAAAAATGTAATCGAATTAATTACAGACTCTGATTAATTAATCTAAATGAATCGCATACATCATTTTTGTTTTGTTTATATATATATTAGGGCTGTCAAATGATTAA